>JAWQUT010000047.1:417303-443154 GCA_033807755.1 Ellobium chinense | reverse complement strand
GTAAGCCAGAAAAAGTATTCTGCATTTTTATTGCCTCAGCATGATTTTGTTTGGCATATCTACTGTTCACAGAGGAATTAAAACATTCATACCAACATGCTATCACCCGTTCGCACAGCACTGGCTAGACAGCTGGGCCATGTGGCAAGAACGTATTTGACGTAAGCTTATGGCCGCCACGCGCGCAGTGGTTGTAACAATTCGGACTTTGGATAATGTAATCCTATGGGTTGTCTGGGGCCAGCAGAGGCGTCATATCATTATGACAGACACTTGAAGGACTGTTTTATTGGAATAATAGGGTACCGTATGATTTAATATGGTCTGTAGGATGGTTCAGTCTTCCTTTAAGTAACTTTCATATTCCAGGTCTGATTTGATATGTTTATACAATCTATTATTACTACTGGTAGTAACTGCCTCCCTCCATTCCTGTCTATAACAGTCTGTTAAGCGAGTTTTAAACTCAGAAAGAAATACGTTTTCATCTTCAACATTCTGTTCCATCCATACATATGCGAAGCCATTTCGGGATAAAAGGCCTGTAACCAACGTTGCCCACGATACCATCTCTGGATCTGAAATTGACATTTTGTGTAATTCTTCTGCAGGGACCAAACAAACGTAGCCTAGGTATGGATCCAGTTTGCCTCTTTTATCACAACAAAGGCTTTAATAAGCAATTAAGGCACTATCTTGCACATTGACTTGCACTTAAAACTTTGCTCAAAGGTTTAAAAAAAATTGGTCTGCTTTTAAAAAACACAATTAGTATTTAGGGTTCATGTTTTCTTCTCATGGGAAGCAGCACTATACTACCCGTAGATGCATGGATGACATGCTTTTTTTTCCCCTCAGGTTAGAAGATATGAATGAATACAGTTCTATTAATATTGTCTTTTTTTAGCTCATTGTTCCTGCTTGATTACTGTCAACATCAATCATAAAGCGGCTTATATAATGATGTGTATATAATGTATAAGTATAATATAATAAAATGGGTATTTTGTAGAATCTTTAAATGTTTGAGTTCTGAGCTTGAGGCTGCAATTGCTTAACTTAGCCTAGCATTGATGTGGAAAAACTAGGATTTCAAATAATATTTAATTTTGATTCTTCCAGCTGAAAATGCACATTTTTTGCAGAACTTTGCCCCCTGGACCCAAATCAAAATGCTGTTCCTGAACCTTACCACGAGGCGGCCCACTGGAGCCCAGCCCGATTTTTCAGTCATTTCAACATTTGAAAGTTTTAACCCATGAACACTTTTTTTTTGTTTCGTTTACCTCAAAAGTTTTGCGAAGCTGTGAATTTGATTTGTGCCAGAATGTAACTCTTCCTTTAGAAGATTAGTATTGAAACCGATGAAAAGATTTAACTTCAAAATAGAAGAGTGAATCAGTATCCTAAGAGATAAATTTTTTTACTGAATCAAGTCTATGACTATCTAGAAGACTAGTCTAGATTGACTAGACTGGATTCTGCTCCAGAAAGAAAGTCTCGATGTTCGAATATGGCTAACGTTATTGGAGCATTAGAAACAGGAAATTAATAAAAGCTAGTCACAGTGGGTGAACAAATCACAACAAAAAAAGTCTTCGAGAATACCCTAGTCTACTGCTTAAAAAGGTAAACGATAAAAACGATGTCAGGAGTCCGCTTTCACTTTGATGTCCCATCATATTTCCATCTAGTAAAGGAGAGATAATTTTGATGAGACAGGCATGAAAAAGAACTAAGTTCGTTTGCTGAGCTCATATAATAAGAAATGTAATGGACTTTTAAAGCACAACTTGAGATAGACTAACCCAGAATCATCTGCATGTAACTAACTGTGATCTGGTGTTAAGTTCATAAGAAATCTGAAAAGAAAGTTGCATTGTCCTACAGGCCATGTTAAATCATATGAAACCCTGTTATTCCAATAAAACGGCTTTCAAGTGTCTGTTAACATGATACATGTATATGCCTCTGCCTGCCACAGGCAACTTTATCCTTTATGGCCATGGTTACATTATGCAAAGTCCGAATTATTAAGCCCACTGTGCACATGGTGGCCATAAGCTTATGTCAGATACGTTCTATCCGCATGGCCAGGCTGTCTAGCTAGTGCTCTGCGGATGGGTAATAAGATGTGTGTATGAATCTTTTATTCCACTGTAAATGGCAGCTGTGTCAAACAAAAGCATGCTGAGACAATAAAAATGCAGAATACTTTACCTGGCTTACACAGTCAAACTTTACTTTTGAATTTGGATGACCAAAACCTTAAATGAAAGCTGAATAATACATTGTCAGATAGAGGTGTCTATAGTTGCTGGAACGTAAGTGACATCATCACTTTTGCCGCAAGCAGCTGCTGTTCGGGGGAAGGGGAATACCTCTAATCATCAGGGCAAATCCTGGTCACTCCAGCTCTTTTTATTGCATCATATTACACATGCATGCGGTAACAGAATGATGCTCTTTCTTCGCTAGACTGTCTTGGTATGCACCATAGATCATTGTCAGAGGGAAAAAGTACTGGAAAACAAAATTATTTTTAGCCTTATGGACCCTTTTTGTCTTATACCTGACCAGGGAGTAATGGTTTATTCAATTTTATAGGCAGTAACTTTGATATCCAGTGTTTAGAAAATGGTATGCATAAGCATAATTTGAGATTACATGGAATCACCTGCACCTTATTGTCATTTTGATTATCCTCAGATGTGGTGTGAAGCTCAGAGACAGAAGGAATTCCTGTGAGGGCTTTTCCTTGTGGACCCTCTTCAGTCTTACACCTTATCAGAAGCCAGTTTTTCTGTCACTGCAGTCCTGATATGTGGATACTGGACAAATGGGAGGCATAACTTTTGCCTGAAACATACAGTTGTTTGATGCTTTACAGTACCTTGAAAAGGAAGGTTAATCCCTTCCCTACATTTGATGCACTTTTGTACATCTTGACCTTTTACTACAAACAGCTCTTTATAGATGCTGGTACATCCTGGAGGTAGCATTCCTCATATCCAGTGTCCCCATACATCATGTTTTCTATATAATGAACTATTTTTACATACAGGGTAATGAACTCATGATAATTTGGTGACATAAACACTTGAAAAACAAGACATAGCAAAGGACTTGAAAGATAACAAGGACCATGAATCTAGCTTTTATCAGGTCTTTTAAATTTAAGGCTTTGGAGCTCTCAGTGCCTCACAGAAATGAACACTGATCAACCTGAGATTGCTGGAGCTGGAGCAGTGATGACAGAGGATGGCAAGCTTTCTGTGCCACCATCAGATTTAGATGTGGTATTTTCTGGGAAAGATCTACAAAGTTCTAAATGTAATGCCAGAAAAGAGCTGGTGAAAGTCGGTATAGTTTTTAAAATGCCAATGTCTGATACAGATGATGGCAAACACCTTGTGGTTGAGCAAGACGAGGATTCAGATCCCACAGCTGCGGAAAGCAGAAGATTTCTGGTGAATAGTGAAGATATGCAAGATGATAACTGCACAGGCAATAGTCCAAGCAAAACTAGATCAAAAGGTGTAGCAAACAAACAAGATGCAGCAAAACACAAAGGTGCCAAGCCAAAACTAAAAGGTTTCAGCCACTTTACTTGCTCAGAGTGTAATAAGACTTTTAAAAGTGAGACATCTTTAGAGGGACACAAGAAGAAGCAGCACTTGGACACAAAAGGTCTTTCAAAGAAGAAAAAAGATAGACACAATGATAAAAAAACTCATGCATGTGATGTCTGCTCGAAGATATTCGATGAGATAAGAAAACTGAAGAGACATATGCTTTCACATAAAAGGAGCAAAGACAGTTTCTTATGTCAGTACTGTACCCAGTCTTTTAAACAGGAACGCCACTGTAAGAGACATGAAGCTCTACATGTGACTGATAATGCAATAAAGTGCCTTTCTTGTTCAAGTATCTTTAAGGATGTCGATGAACTCAAGGAACATATTGTGCAACACAGGAATAAGAAAATGGAGCCATTTTCATGTTCATTGTGTCATAAAAACTTTGTTAGTAAACAGAAAATGAACTCCCATGTGAAAATTTGTAAACATAAGGACTGCTCTGAGTCAGCCAAAAGTTCTCAGAATGGTGACAGTGATGTAGACCCCCATTCGAGAGATGCAAGACAAAATCGTAGGAAGATACAGAAAGTGAGGCGAAATCACAAAAAGGAACAGAAGGTTAAAACCGATAAATCAGTCAAAACACAGAGTGAAAATGACAGCAAATTAAAGGATCCAAACAGCCTAGAAGCCCGAACTTGTAAAGTGTGTGGTAAAGTTTTTGCCCGTACTGCCAATGTTCTGGTACACATGAAGTTGCACACCGGTGAGAAACCATTCTCTTGCTCCATCTGTGGGAAATTATTTCGTCGTTCAGATCATCTGAAGGCCCACGAACAGGTCCACATGAAAAAGGAGCCTTACCGGTGTGATTTATGCAATGAAACATTCAAGCGCAAAGATCGTCTTAAGTATCATCAGATTAACTATCATGGAGCAAAGATTTATTTAAATGAGCTGAAAAGTTACTCCCGATTAACTCAAAGTCAGCCACAATGCAAAACAGACCTTTGTGAAATATGTGGAATATCCTTTGCCAATGAGAAAAATTTGAAAAACCATCTAAAACTTCATTCCAACGCAGGGAGGTTCCCGTGTCCCTACTGTGGGAAGACGTTCAACCAGAGTTCCAATTTGAATATACACTTACGAAAACATACTGGTGAAACTCCCTACAAATGTTTACATTGTGATCAGTCATTTGCTACCTCGGCAAAGCTGAAGACCCATGCCCTTAAACATACAGGTGATTTATCATTTACCTGTGAGGTGTGTGGACGACTGTTTGGCGAGAACCATCTCCTGAAAATGCACATGAGAATTCACAGTGATCACAAGCCATATATCTGCAGTCACTGCAATAAAACTTTTACCCACAGTAGCACCCTGCGTGCTCATGTTCGCACACACACAGGAGCAAAACCTTACAAATGTGATCAGTGTGGTGATGCCTTTGCCCAAATTTCTAGTCTGAAATATCACAAACGAAAGCACAGTGGGGAAAAGCCATATTCTTGCCACATTTGTGGCAACTCCTACACCCGCATGGCTACTCTAAATGTTCATCTGACTAGACATTCTGGGCAAAAAAGGATTTCATGCCTCCTCTGCGACTTTAAGTGTGACTTCCCAAAACATTTGCGTAAACATGTAGCCAAGGCCCACAATAAGCTTCAAGACTCAGTTGATTTAATGTTGACTCATCAGAAACGTGGCCGAGCTTCAGATGCACTCTATGCAAAGAGCATCATTGATCCTGTGGTCCCTGATCATAAATCTTCGAATGCCACAGACTGTACTGGAAATTTGGCAACACATCTTGCTCAGATTCAAGATCAAGGACATTTCTCCTCAGGGAATGATGATCAGGCTTCCTACACACAGGAAAATATGGCTCCATCCAATTTCACATCGTTGAAGAATAGTGACTGTGTTATGGATAACTTCGCCTCTCTCAAATCAGAGAACATCAACATAGCAACTCGGGAAACCAATGCTACAATGGTAACCCTTCAGGCTGGCAATTCAGACCTGCCAGATGGTAGTTCAACAGTTACCACAAATTTGTTTGATAGCACTGGAAGTGCTGCAGGCAATGTATACAATCCACCAAGTTTTGCTGATGGCCCTATGATGGGTTATTTCAATTCTGGCACATTTCCAAATTCAAATTTACAAACGGACACCCAGCAGCAAGCAATGCAAGTGACAACATCAAATTTAACAGAACTGGAGAATGCTCAAATGAACGGTGTCACCAACAATTTAGATTTCAGTGGGATTACATACCCTGCTACTGCTGTCCCTCTGCTTCAATCCATTTCATTCTCCGACTCTTCAGTTCCCAGTTTTTCACAGGACGTTAGTTTGGCACCATCATTGGCAGTCCAGGACTCAAACTTCAACACTTTTGGAAGCACTGATAATCCTGCCCAGCAACACATGGCATCAAATGCCCTTCAGCCCAGGGTGAATAATGCCCAGCTTGACCCAACCTTTGGGGAACAAAATCAGCTCTGTGCTCCAGAAGTTCTTGCAGCTGGTGCTTCATTGGGCAGTTCAAGTCTTGTGAACACTGATAGAGGAGAAGATCTACAAGCTGAGGTCAGTGATGATAATGATTATGGGACTATAAAAGGAAATGAAACAGTTGAAAAAGCACCCCAGAAAACAGGCCTTGACATCCATAGTGGGGAGGTTGAGGCAGGCAGAGAAGAACATAACATGTTTGATATACATGAAGAAGAAGATGTTGAGTCAAAAACTGATGAAGAAGAAACTGAAAAGGCAAAAGAGAGAGAAAAAGATGACGATGACAGTGAGAGTGACTCTGATGCCACAGTTGATTTTGAATTTGAAAAGACTAAGAAACCACTGCCAATTTCAACTCGTAAACACACAAGAGCTTTGCGATCAAACACACGGGTAATAAATGCGAAAGCGACAAAGGTTAAATTAAAATCTGCTAAAAACAAAAAGAGATTATATCTATTCAAAGTACGCAATGCGAAACCACAAGAACGTCTTAAGTCAGAATGTCTGCAAAAAAAATCACGGCAGTCAGAATCTCCTCATACTAAATCTGTGAAATCAAAAGTTGATGAATCCTCCATCAGGGTCAGTGCCGGGAGGAAGAAGAGAGCCAAAAAAGGTAAAGGACCAATTGAATGCCATGTATGTGGGCAAAAATTTTCAAGAACAGGAAACCTGACAACCCACATGAGATTGCATAGTGGAGAGCGGCCATATGCCTGCAAAATTTGCGACAAGAGGTACACAAGGTCAGATCACCTGAAATCTCATATGCAGCTCCACAAAGGAGACAGCTGTATGCTTTGTAATCACTGTGGAGATGTTTTCAACAGTATCGACCAGCTGCAGACTCATACTCTAAAAAACCATGGTGGCAAAAACCCATTTGCCTGCAATCTTTGTGATTTCTCCTCAGTTCACCTCAGTGAGCTGAAAGACCATGTGAGAAGTCACGAAGACAAAGATCCATTCCGTTGTGACATCTGTGAGATCTCTTTCGTCAAGTCTAAGGAGCTGAAGAAACATATGGAATCCCATGACGGAAAGAGCCCTTTCATTTGTGACACTTGTAATAAGTCATTCAGGGAAAGTTCTTGCCTAAAACTGCATATCATGACTAAGCATACTGGGGAAAAACATTTTAAGTGTGGGGTTTGTGGAGATACATTTGTCACTGCAGCCAAACTTCAGCGGCACATGCGCACTCACAGCGGCTCTCGGCCATATGCCTGTGAATTTTGTGGCAAGATGTTTATCGACACCTGTTTGCTGAAGATGCATGCCCGAATACATACTAAGGAGAAACCTTTTCAGTGCAAGCATTGTGAGCAGTGCTTTACCCACCGAAGCACCTTACGAGCCCATGTGCGCACACATACCGGAACCAAACCATACAAATGTGAGATCTGCAATGCAACTTTTGCTCAGGTGTCTAGCCTTACTTATCACAAAAGAAGACATGATGGTCTAAAGCCATACACCTGCCATATATGTGGAAATTCTTACACACGGTCCACCACCCTGAATATTCATATGACACGACATACTGGACAGAAACGTATTTCATGTCCTCATTGTATGTTCAAATGCGATATGCCTAAATATCTTCGCAAACACATTGCCAAGGCTCACAGTGGATCTGGGAATGAGGAATCACAGCAGGCCAGGCAACAAGAGGCGAGTGAAAATAAGTTTCAACAACCAGTGAGACAATCTTTGTCTGAGGACACCAAAGCAGGGCTTGATCCACAGTTTCACCGTAGCCAACTCCAACAGGTGCAGGAACAACAAGGACAGCAGCAACAGCAGCAGGAGCAACCACCGAATATGCAGCCTCAGCATGATCAGCAGCTGCAGGTGCAACATCAAGAGGTACCACAACAACAGCAACAACAACATCAACAACTACATGCACCACCTCAGCAAATTTTGTTTCTGCCACAGATTCCATTCCAACAGGGTTTTAGGGTGGCTGTCCCAGTTCAACAACCACAGCTTGAAGAACAGCAACATCTTCATAAACTCCATCAACAGCAGCAACAGCAACAGCAACAACAACATCAACAGCTTTTTATACAACAGCATGATAATAAGACTCAGCTCTTTCAACAGATACAGCCTGTGCAACTTCCCCTACAACAGCCACCTCTTCAGCCACAACAACAACAACAACAACAACAACACCAGCAACACCAACAACAGCAGCAGCAGCAGAATTTTATCTATGAAGCCACCCCTGAAATTCTAAGGACTCTTCTCACAACAAACCCTGCTGAATTAGTTCAAAGAAATATTGTGTTTACCCCAACATCATCTTTGAACCATACTTTCTGATGTATGATAATTAAGCATGGTTCTGTTCAGATTTAGGACAAAACTTCTGAAAAACATACAGTGAATTTATTTTTTAAAACTTGTCAATGATTCGTGTCTGAGCAGTTTTTGAGACTGACAGTTTAAATAAGAGACATTCAGAGAATGAAAAAACCAAGAAAATGGGGAGTCCGAGGGCCAGATATGTTGTGTGATAAAGGGGTTTCCCAGGTGTTCCCAGAACTAGTATGACTAGCACACAGGGACAAGCCAGTGCATGCTCAAATATTGCCTGACTAATATCCTGATCTTTCCACCTGGCTCTAATGTTATAGAACTGCCTTGTTTTACATTTTCAGTGAGTTGCTTCAGCCTCAGTAGTGGTTAAGGGACCAACCGAATGTAATTTTTTTTTATATCTTGAATATGGTGATTTGTGTAAAAAAAACTTTGTCATTTTATGCTAGGAAATTATGTCAGTTTGGAAGCGTGCAAATTAAGCTGCTAAGGAAAACGAGCTATAAAACCAAATCTAAACACATGATCTTTTATAGACATTTTTCGCAAGGATGAAGGATTGAAAAGGCCAAGATATTTTACAGTGTATATTCTACCATGCTTGATTATAACAAAAATCATGGGAACACCTAAGTATTTATTATGCATTTTCAAGAAACCTAAACTGACTAATACTTTGTGACTTATAAAGCGTTGGGATATAGCGCTTGTTTCATATTATATGAGGTTTTGTAATATTAAACAGAAGTGTAGGTTGTGTGTTATATGGAACACTAAACAGCTGGAACGTACTTCATGACAATCAACATGGACTTATTTGCTACAGCAATGGAGACTTTTGTGATATTATTTTTGTATATACTGCACATAAGTCTACATTCTTTTCCCCATTATGTTTAGTCTTCAATACTGTAGTGATAATGTTGTGCTGAAACACATCATTTGTTGACTTTGACAATCAGTCTGTATTTATTGGAAGTTGATTTTATTGCATTTTCTGGAGATATTGGCAGCACAGAGCATTTGATGGGAACAACAGATACAATGGAACCTTGATATTAAGCACTCGGACAATAAATATACCTTGCTATTAAGAGTGAATTTTGAATTTCAAATGCACAGATTTATCATTATTCTATTATTTCATTATTATCTTCATAAAAAGTACATCTTAGAAATAAGTTACTTTTGCCTTGCACCAGGGGCATACTTTTATCAAGGTTCCATCGTAATTCCTTCATTTTGGCCTTGTTAGAGATGGAGTGGAAGTCTACACCATCATTAGCTTGTTGCCAAGTCCTTGAAACTTGATTTTTCAGAGATCAATTTTTGTTGGAGGCGAGCAAGGGGGAGACGGGGATCATGAATATGCTTCAAAGCTGCACCAACCGATTGTTACTTTCAGAAGGCAACCTCCACCTGCATTTTATGTCCATGGATATTGCTTTGGCCCAGATTGATTGGCTTTCATATTTCAAACACCAGATGTTTTCATATCAATCTTTTTTTACCATAATGTTCATTGGAACAGTAAACTAGCAGCCTGCGAAGTTTCTATGCGGTATGATATTTGAACTCATGAAATTCAGAATCATAACACTCCTTTGCGATGTGTGCATTTGAATTCAAATGAGGGAAGTGTCTTTTCTTGCCAATCCTCTTCTTTTGTATCACAGGTGGGCCTTTATTTTTAAAGCATTATTCATTCCTTGACAGGAAGATTTGAGGTGGTATGCGATAGTCCTATTACCGTTAGTCAGATACTTGTTTTTGCAATCACTAACATAGTTTTTGCATCCTAAACACATTTTATCCACATAGTCTTCCCCCCCCCCAAAAAAAATACTTTTACATCCATGTTTATGGTAACTCAATATAAAGAAAAATGTATTACTGCGGGACACCTGAGTGAGTCAGCAACATTTGCATGGAAAGAACATTAAGTCTCCATGCCAAGTGGTGATGGATGGATGAAAAATGTTAGGTTACCAGTGCAGGCCCCTCTGCCATGCACCGTCATAATTTGGTTGTATGAATTTCTGGTGTTTTGCCATCGCAATGGCAACCCTGTGAAATACTGAAACTATTACAGTCAGTATAGGAATATTCCTTGTCTCTGAAATTTTGACAAGCCAGAACAAAATTTCATGCAACACATTCATTTTTCTTATTGTCAACTAAAATTGCGGGACATTGGTTTGCAACTGAAGTTGTGGAACATTTGCCATCAAAACTTTAGCATAAGGAGAACACTAAGAGCCAAAGAGAGATGCTGTTAACTATTAGATCTATTCAGGGCACTACCATTTTTAATGAGTATGGTATTGAGAAGCACAGAGAGAAAAGTTAGGTGCAGATGTGGCGGTGCACTTTAAAAAAATGACATTATCTTGTAGTACCTTAACTGGGTATGGTTCAGTGAAAGAGTGAGACAATACATCTAAGATCAGTTTTCAAGTTTCTAAAGAGGGGAGAAAAGGGACAACTCAAACATGGAGAGATTGATGAAATGATTGTGACTCACGCATCTTTATATTTAGGTTTTTGAATTTATGGGAACTGACAATTAATACTATTTTTTAGTTCATCAGTGCATTTTAAGAGGAAGCACTAGTGTTTTGTCCCAGAGGCTGTAATGTAGATAACATGGTGCATTTCTAATCATTATAAGAGCATTACAGTTTCTCTCACCTTGTATGCCAAAATGCTGAATGGTGAATGTTTCATCTTTAAAGGTGATGATCTCAGAAAACAACCATTTAGGATAGCACATATCATTGAACATCAGATCTTACCCATGTCTCTTAAACACCTGTATGCATGATCCTTTCTAGGCTTTTTTGAATTTTCTGTCAAGGCACAAATTAACTTCATTTTACATCAAAGTGTGTACCTAAATCCTCATAATTCTGCATCATACAGACAATTGCATCATTAAGAACCTTCGTGTGCAATTTTGCAATGAAAGTCCAGTGCATTTAGTCTATCGTGATACAAGCTTTCCCACAAACTCTGTGATACAGGTTGTTGTCTGCCGGAAAACAAAGCAGACAAAACAAAGTTTTCCTATAGTTTTGAAAAAGTTGTATGAGGCTATGCAACGGAAATGCTTTCCTATGACATATTCAGGTAACAAAGAAAAATGATAGCATCCTTCTTTTGTGTAGAGACCACATTCTCTAAAACGCTGGATATTCTATTGTCAGCTGCTGGACCACAATGTATGAAAAAGTCAAGAAAGTTTCAAGAGATCCTCTATCTGAAATGTTTCTATATATTTCCACAGACCAGTGTGCCCTAGATTTGGAGATTTTTATGATTATAAATGAGTGAGAGAGAGAAATGTTTGTCTTGTGGTTCAAATTATGCAGAAGATACAACCATGTTATATGCTTTACAATCTATGGGAAGTTAGTATCTCCTCTCAATACCATTGAAAGTATCATCCCTTTTTCTTGTGTTTCATTCATCATCAATTTAAGAAAAAAATTTCAAAATAAAAGTTTTCTGTAGATTTCTTTCCTAAAATTTTGAAAGAGCTCTTTGAGTTTGGATGTGATACATTTGTTGCTCACTGATATAAGTGTGAATTTTTTTTTCTTTTATATAATCAGAAAAAGTTTATCTGATATGTCTTGTTTATTTTTCACAGTTTTGTGTGTGTATGTGTTCGACTTTTAGTGATATCATAAATAGCTTCAATAGTTACATCAAGCATTATGTTAAATACATAGACATAAATTCAAAAGTTCATGATTTTATTGGAATTCCAGATATTTCAACATAAAACACTCATAATGCAACAGTTTTCATAGTCCTAGCAACCAGTATAAAACTTAACACTGAAATAAGTTCACGGGGACTACAACATCATGCATGCTCAAATTTTGGTCGTCTTGGACCACAGAACAGGGATTTTGACCCTCATTGTAGCCCTCTTCCTACCCATAATGTGGCATTACAGTGAGAGCAATTAGCAATATGATGTGACCTGTTATTAAATATGATAATATTGCCATTGTCTTGGCTGTTTGGAATGGCATTCTTGTAACTCATATCATCAGACTTTACTGGGATGAACACAGAAGTTTATAAGCTACACGTTTTGCTTCAGTTTTTTACACTTTACACCGCATTAGCGTACTAAAGCTTTACAAATATATTAAAATATGTTCACCATTTTCTTCTAAACTTATTGGTAAACAGTTCTCCGTTATTGCACCATGCTGATGCTGGCTTGCTTTCCTGTCTGGTTATTGCCCCACCAGTCTATTTTAACAAAAGTATTTACAGACTGCGTAGGTGAAGAAAGGTCAAAGGATGCAAAGAAACCAAGTTGAACTCTAGAATCAGAATGTGAGCAGCATCTTGCTTAATCAGATTGGAAAGGAACTCAGTAAACAGCTGTTTGATTAAGTTTTCATTAGGATATACACTACACATTCTTAAATACTGGCGTGATAAAAGCAAATGTCAGTGAGTATTGTGATTTAACTTTAAAAATGATTAGACCCAAATGTACTCTGGAGTATGACAGTTTTCTGTTTGTTTCCCCTGTGAAGTTTTCAAGATATTTGTTGTACCATACTGTGCTATTCTTTGTGATATAAATACATATATTATGCTTTGAACATTTAAATATTTCATCAAGTGGAAGATGCCGTTCATTTATTGTGCATGCATATTCATGTACTTCATGTATATATGGATGCATCCACGTGCATTTGATATGTTTTTCTCATCCTGGCTATTTTTAGTGGAGATGACTTTGGTTAACGAGGAACCAATCATTTCCAGGTCCACTACAGCTTGACAAAGTGATCTGATAAAGCAGCTACTAAACCATGTGGCTAGTTAAATAATGTCATCACGCCCATTCTGCAATAACCCAAGTTATTTTTGGAGGTTTTTAGAAATATAACGCTCACAGCCTGTTTCAAAACAATGAGGTAAATGCAGTTTAGCTTGTAAAATTGGGATATAATAACAAGTCAAAACTCTGCATTTGTTGTAATAGGAAAAAGAAGATATTTGGAAGATCATAGTAATATAAACGACTCAGATCATCAAAAAATGACTTAGGCAAATGTGGGATGAGCTTGACATCGTACTAAACCATGCTTTTTGTTCCACGACAAGACTTAGTAAATTCTGTGACTCTGAACTCCTGTTTGACATCATTGGGAAACTGCATATGATTATCAAATGCCATACTCCCTAATTTCATTTGCAAAATACAGAAACACTTAAATTGGCACTAAGCAGACTTCCAAGTAATAACGGTCCTTTCAAGGAGTTGTGTCAGTAAAAATGTTTTGTACTTCATTATTACTGTATTTCATTCTATGCATGTTTACCGATTTAATGCCAGTACACAGCAATGGAATCCAAGGCCAGATCACTGTATTAAGTGACATTTTTAAGAGTTGACATGTGACCACACTCCATACAGAATCTCTGGTTCCGGTGTAGTGTGATTCCAGAACTTACCAAGGAAATGCCAGTAGTTGAGAAATCTGACCTACAAAAGGATTCCCTGTATAATTCTGTTACCCGTGAAAAGTTTCTGTTCCTTGCTGATTTTGAATATTTTGGAATGAATCTATGTATTGTCCTTGTATATACTGTATATTGTTGGTGTTCTGTAGCCCGTTACTAATGTGGGATGCAGGTCTGTTGCATTATAACAAGCAGCACTAATTCAGGTTTTGTTTGTACTTTTGTGAGTCAGCACTCAGGGTCCAATTTTAGATAACAATAATTTCTTTCTGTTCATGAAGACATTGCATGTAGCAATCTTCTCAAAGTTGCCACCCATCTGAAAATCTGGAAAGTTCAAGGAAAATTGTTGTCTTTTCTAAGTCTAGAAGCTACCTAGAATCAGGAATAATGGCCACTGTCATGAGAAAGTCTAACTACTGGATTGATGAATGATAATTTTGTTTCAATATACTTTTTCTTGTATCAACCGGAGTGAAGTACTACATGTTATTCTTTTTCATCATAAATGGACTATTCTGAGGTTAGTGTGGAAAATGCAAAATATGGAACACACAAACATAACGTGACCAGTGTTGTGAAGTCAACAATAAGATGACCCCTCCTGACATAAAATGTAGCAAGGATGAAAAGGCAAGCTACCTTTTTGAAACTATCATTACAATCATGTCTTGTTTGCTCATTGTTCTTATGGCATGTATGATCATAAGCAGTGCAACATTGTTGTTCCATGCAATTCCTCCGATCACATTACAAGAAATCAAAAGTTTACATTAACTTCAAGTATGTCATTGTGAAAATAGTACAAATGAGAAAGAGACAAGTGGCCGTAAGCATCATTCATTTATTGATTATACACTGTCTTGATTACAGTGAACACTATTAATGTTTTGGAAGTTTTTCATCGTTATCAGAGTGCATTAACTAATGCTAGGGTTATGCCTAAGGCTCCAGACCTTGTAAATTGTTTTTGCTTGTACTGTAAAGCACCAGGCAGGGATGGAACCTGTTCTGACATTGTCAGAATCCCAGCATTTTTGTTTTAGTTTGTATGGCGAAATATGACTTTGATAACAATGCAGAGGGCATTTTCCTCTATGCAAGTTTCCAACATTTCTTGGATGACTTGGTTCCATCACTGACTGGGATGTAGGAATGCTTGCGTGCATGATATAGTGGAGTATCATGGTTTCGAGAACTCACATAATTCGAGGGGTGCCTGCACAAAGACCCTATCGTAATATGAATCATATAAGAGAGATAAGACCTTTGCCCAGTCACCCCTCAATATAATTCTTTTTCCGTGACTATGCATTACAAAGTTCCTGTCCTTTGCTGTATGAATTCAACATAATGTAACTTATGAATTGAATACTTTACAAGCTTGAACACCTCACAAACACTTCTCAGACTTGAACACTTCACAAACTTGAACACTTCACATACAAGTTTGTAGAGTTTTACTGTAATTTTGCATTGTTAAGCATAATTTAAGGGGTGCCTACGCAAAGACTTTATTGTTATATATGAATTATATAGGAGAGATAAGTCCTTTGCGCAGGCACCCCTCCCCCACCCCCCACACCCACACCAAATATTGTCAGTCAGTGAGTAAATACTGTAGATAATGAGGCCTGTACTATAGTAGTCTTGGTTTCTGTGTCTATGAGGGGTTGACTGTTCATCAGGAAATACAAACCTCTTAAGTATGTCTGAGTACAGTAAGTGTGCATGAAGAAAGAATGTTTATTATTGAGGTATATTTCTATCAAGGTATGGATTCAAATGCATGCAATTTTAGTGTAACTTTGTTCTGTTAAATAATGTTGTTAGACCGTGAGTACAAACATAAAAAGATTTGTACTGAAGCATTCATGGTATCTATGTTCATATGGATTCGATTGTTTATCAGAATATTTTAACCCTATTATAAGTATGCCTAAGTATAAGAAACATACATGTGTATGGAGAAAGTACAAATGATCAGTGAGATTTCAAGGTCTAAAGTTTAGTAATGAGGCTCTAATTTGTGTAGTTTTGTTCCCTTGAACATGCTGTTCATCAACAAATAAATACATTTTACATAGTAAGGTTTGCATTGTAGTATTGATGATATCTGTGTACATGTAGGAGTGATTGTTTATAA
The DNA here is from genome assembly GCA_033807755.1 of Ellobium chinense. Taxonomy (NCBI): domain Eukaryota; kingdom Metazoa; phylum Mollusca; class Gastropoda; order Ellobiida; family Ellobiidae; genus Ellobium; species Ellobium chinense. The sequence goes on along the minus strand of JAWQUT010000047.1, from coordinate 427,065 downwards.
TTTATACCTTGGTAATGTGTTTCATCACATACGGTGTACTATAGTCCTTCCAAAAGTATAAGGTTTTCGGTTTTTTTTGGAAATCTTGTTCAAATTTTGCATAGCCTCCTCTTTCAATTTGCCGCAGCTAGAATTACCACCACCACCTCCACCACTACCATCATCATCATCGTCATCATAAGAAACAATACACAAAAACAGTAAAACGTTATGTCACACCAGCACTTGTAAAACAATTGTAAAATCGCACTAGCATACATTTTAGTACAATATAACATTCAATATGACATTAGAAATTGGCAAATCTTCCGGTCAAACGTGACTTTTCTTCAGGCTTAAGAAAATAGTGAAGTGAATGAGTAAGAAGAAATAGGATTAGTGGGCTTAAAATCGTTAAAAATAGTGAGAAGGCTAAAAGTGCTATCATCATCATCATCATCTTCATTATCATCATCATCATCTTTATCATTATCATTTAAGAATTTTAATTTAAACTCTAGAATGGGCTTTAAACTTTCTTTTCAGGAATAGATATTATAAAACAGATTTAATATTGCAAATNAAAAATCACAATCTAATAAGAATCCAATGGTAAAATTTGCCAAATTTTCGGTCGCTAGACCTTTATCAGGGCGAATAAAATACTATAATGATTAAGAATGTAACATGTACCTATAAAAGAAAAGAAAGAGCCGACACAGTCTACCAAGCGCACTCACATTTGCACACAAGCTCACGTATAAATAAATGCATACAAATACATACTCACGCTCAGACCAGCTAAAAGACATGCATGGATCATGAAAGGCTACTTTAACTAAGGGGAAGGGGGAGAGTGCGGCCCCGGGAAGGCATGAAACAAAAAACAGAAAGTGGTAAGAAAAGGGAGAGTAGGAAGGGTGGGGGTGGGAAATCCCAAGATTGTGGAAAAAAAGAATTTGGTGACGTAGGGAGGGCAGGAGCGAGGTAGGGGTAGGAGACCTACATGTACAAAGACAATGGAATTAAGTGTGGAGTATAAGAGTTTTGAGATACGGTTCTCCAACATCTTCATTATTATCATCATCATCTTTATCATTATCATTTAAGAATTTTAATTTAAACCCTAGAATGGGCTTTAAACTTTCTTTTCAGGAATAGATATTATAAAACAGATTTAATATTGCAAATTTCCGACCTGAAAAAGTCTTTTTGAGGTATATTATTATATTCATCGTCAAACATTATCATCACAATCATTGTTATCATTATCATCATCATTGTAAAATAGGTGAGAATTTTAAAAGGCTACTACAATCAGACATGTATTAACTATCAATGAAAATCTAAATAAGCTAAAATGTATAATAAAAATCTAAACATTTCGACACAAGCTTTTTCCATGCGAAAGTAAATGAGTAAATGAAAAGTTTAAAAACGCAATCACATAAGGGGCAGGTAATGCATAGGCAGGCGAATTAGAAATCAGGTTTAAATCAAAATTAGAACAGAAGTCTTAAAAATAGCAGATAGCGATACATTTGAAGGGAGATCACGAGGCTGAACAAGCTAAAGAAGATCATCGTCATCATTATCATCATTTTTAAAAATATAAAAACTTTGTTAAAACCGTGGCATGAAAAATTTAATAAAAGTTCCAAATTTTCGGACGTGTGTCCTTCTTCAGGGAACATCAAAATAACGAGTAAAGAATTATCACACGAACATACATCATGGAATAACACATAGGCAGACGAGATCAATTATTGCATCATTATCATCATCATCATCATCATCATCATCATCATCCTCATCATCATCATTCACTTCGTCAATGTTGCCGCTAAAGCCATAATCACCTTCAGTTCATGATCATCATCATTTGATTAAAGTAAGAAATAACACTGCTGAAAAATCACTGGTGATTTTAGTATACAGTATAATTAATTATATAACATTATATAACAACTTCCCCAGAGTTTAAAAGATTTTAAACTGTGGAATTTGCTTATTGTAAATTGCCCATCGTCATAATCATCTTCCATATTGTTATCTTTACATACACTAAACAAGTGCAGTGGAAAACACACCAGCCGCATAATACAACAAAATAGAATATAGACACTTAAGAAAAAGAAATCAGATTTGCCAGTCAGATGTGCGATGGTGAGCTTGAAATTTAGAAAGTGTATTTTTTTCGTCTAGTCTAAAGAAGAACTTCGTGATCAAATTTTGGAAAATCTGTGGATACTAAAGTTTTATGTGTATTTTGTGTGGTTGTGGTGAATTTTGCCAACATAAATCTACTGTATATTAACGTATGGTTTGAAATTTATGACAGCTTCAAGGGGAAATTTGGAAATACTGTACCAACCGTGTGGGAGAAATACGTTCTCACTCGAAAAATTTCCCCCGAGATATCCTCTGTGCAAAACGTAACAAACAGAAGTGAGATTTAACACACTATATTTTTACATTTTTATTAATAGACAAGACTAACTCCCCATTTTACAAATGGGCAGGCAGACAACGCACCAGCGGCGGAAGAATACCTAACGTACCGAAAGGCATCATTGACGAATGCATTAGACTCCGTGAAAAAGTTGGACGATTGGCGAATCAGGCGGATTGAAAAGATCTATCGGAGATTGTATTTCGTTGATGTACACATTCTTTTCTTTTTAAAAAAGGTAAAAAAATAAAGAGGACTGATGTGAATAGTTACCTTTTGTGTATTTTTCTACGAATTTAGGTGAAAACCGCATGTTTTTACGTTACGTAGTTCTCAAGAAATCTGTGACACAAATTTGGCTGAAGCGTTTTATTAATATAGATCTGGAAAATTAGTAATACTGTACCATGCCTACATTTTTGAATGCATCTCCCAACAGTGCCATTCATATTTCTTTAATACTTTAGAAAAAAAAAAGAAGCCGAACGCAGGTAACTAAGAAAGGGCAGTTTCGCTGCAGTGTACCAGGTAACCTTGTCGCAGCACAATGCACATATTAATTTGCTTGAAAACGAAAGTAAATTTCTTGGGTAAAACACACACATCCTTCGATGGCCAGTGAGTACAGATTAGATTTTACATTTTAAAATATTGATCGTTAAAAGAAAATCTCATTGGTAAACCGATTTTTTTTTTTTTTGAGTCTCTTTACAATTTATCGAAATATTTTAACGTAACTTGTGCACTGGGGCAAAGCTAGGAATATCTATTTCTGAGGTTAAATGCGATTCTGATATCAGCGTGGAGGTCCAATCTTGCAAACACAGACAGGAACAGGTAATTTCCTTGAGTGGCGCTGTCATGTGTTTCTCCTGCACAATGAAGTACCGGTAAATTAGGCTCACCTTGGGTAGTTAGCGGCGAATGGCGAATGTATAGTGTAGTAAAATTGTTCACAGGAGCGTGAATGTTGGATGTATTTAATGTCTCTTGGGGCAAGGTGTCCCCATTCGGAAAATGCAGGGGAGAGAATCAAGTTTTTGCGGGGTGCTCTCAAAGTTTTTTTTATACTGTTTACTGAACGCCATTAGAAAGTATCTGGCATTTCCGTGTTCACAAACTATCATTATACTTATAATCATCTTCACCATCACCACCACCACCACGACCATCGCCATAGCTGTCATTGAAGGCCTGTCTGGTTGTCTGGCTATTTCCTAATAATGTTCGGTATACTGTAATTCTGTGTATATTTGCATTGTGCTATTTCTTCTGGATTACTACATGTTTGAAATCACAAACTCGTGTGATAGTGGTCGGGATAATGATGATGGTGCACATAATGATTATCTCATTATATGCTGTTATTATCTTACGTCATGTAAATCTCTGCATTAATTTACTGCCTCTTGTTTTTCATTATCACTTTGTTTTCCATTATGCTGTAGTGGACACGTCTATTGTTTTGCTCATGTTCGACAAGATGATGAATAGCTTGCCGATGCTAGCAGGCATGCGCATACGGCATTTCCTGGTTTTACGATGTCTGAATGGCGATGGTATGTGACATACAAGGATATATATTTACAAAAGTGGCATAACGATATAGACGAACTCAGTGACAGGAGACTCTACAAGTATATTAAATCTGATTTTGAATTTGAGAGATACTTATCTGAAAGCCAAGAAAAATACCTACGAACTTCTATTACCAAATTTAGACTAGGTTCCCATAATTTAATGGTAGAAAGGGGTAGGTGGCAGATGCCAAAATTAGAATATTCAAGAAGAACCTGTGATATATGTAATGGTATTGAAGAAAAATACCATGTTTTGCTGGAATGCCCCAGATTTGCCATTTACAGAAATAAGCTTCTCCCGAAAAGAATCACCGTTAAACCCAGTATGTACAAATTAATATCCTTCATGAAAAATATGAGGCAAGAAGAAATTAAACCATTTGCAATTATGTGTCACAAAATTTTACTAAACTATCAGAGAATAGCATTATAAACATCTTCTGGTGAATGCCTATGATATGTGTGCGGTAAAGGTTTTGGAAGTGGAATTATTGAACGTGTATGTGTGGATAGGTTGTGAAGAGCAGATAGAGTATTTGGCTTCTGTGTGAGAATGAATGTGGATGACAGTCGAATAGTGAACGCGAATGGCGGGCACGTTTGAGAGTAATGGAAAGACTGACGTGCGACAGGAAATGGTATGAAATGAGGTACGAATGGATTATTTGTAAATATTTTCAATGTATTATGAATCTGTATTGGCATATATGCCTATAATAAACAAAACTGAAAAACGGTAACAAGACGAGTACATCTAATGCTAATGTAGCTCACAACAGCCCCACCTACACCCAAGAAATATGACACGCCACCGTTCTCCTCACTGCCGTATTGCATGGCGGGCTCAGTTTTTCTAGTTAGACAAGTTTTATATTAAAAAAAAAAAACACCAAACCAAACGGATTCTTCTTTTCAAAGCTTCGTACAACCGCTGGTTGTTTGTTTTGAATTTGGTAAAAACAAAAGTTGCATGACTTCCCTTGATTACAGTTCACAAGTCAAAGATACCGTCAGTAAGTCAATGCCCCGTATCAGAAATTCGCTGTTCAAGAGGTTACAGACCTGTAATTGTACTTTCAGTTTTGGGTCCTGTAATTGTACTCTCAGTTTTGTGTACTTTCAGTTTTTGGTCCTACATCTCCCCTTTTCCCTCTTTTGGCATGCCCTGTTTCCAGTAATAAGGGCTCCAGGGGGGAAATTTTGATATCATGGGAATCTGTGTCCATTTTACTTTATTTTACCAGGCACTATTTAGCCCTGGGCTGGAACTGCCAGGTCAAGGGTGTGCTCAGGCGGAAGAGGAGGGGTTTGGCATTGACCAGTGAAAAATGTAGGGTCTGTTTACAAATAGCAACCAAGCTCAAAATTTCAATGGGCTTGCTAGGGTTGGGTAAGTCTTAAAATTTGGGCCACATAATGAGCTTCAATCTGGTATGGGTCTGGGTGAAAGCTAAAACTTTGGGTTCAGAGGGCAGCTCAAAATGTTAATATAGCCCATAGAGGAAAAAAGGTTCCAATCCCATTACAGGTCTGTAACTGTAACCAAGAGAGCAAAGCCAGTTCCAAGAATGGGTGTCGTTACCAGTACATATACTTAATTAGTAGTTTTCAGACAATTAGTGTTGTTACTTTAGGATGAGAATGATAACATTAAGCCATTACAACCATTTCTATCATTATAATACAACCATTCCACCATACCACCATTGTCATTTCCATCACCAGATCTATTACCATATCGTCACGTTCATTCCGCATTTGCCTAAATCATTTTCTGAGGTTTTGAGATATATGGTACTCTCAACTCTCAACCTGTTGCTGACAGCAAAACACTGAGGCAGATGTGGTTAAGTTTGTAAACTTCGTAAACCTGGAACAAAATAACGAGTCAAACCTTTACATTTGTTTAATACGAAAAAGACGATCAATGGAATATTGCAGTAATTTAAACAACTCAAATCATCAAAAGTGACTTAGGTGAATGTTGAATGATTGTGACGATATCAATTATCTTGCATTTTTTTTTTTTGTGCGTTGACTTCCATGATTGCCAACTGTTGCTGTTCCTATGTTGGTAAAATTCTTGTTGCTTCTTCCGCAGCACCTTATGATCAGTGAGAGAGATTTTCTTTTTAAGTTCGGATCTCTTACTACTGTTATGGCAGTAGCAGGCATGCGCATACGGCATTTCCTGGTTTTACGATGTCTGAATGGCGATAGTATGTGAAATTTACATCTGATTTTAGTTTGTAACGTTTCATATGGCTGTACTACCAGGAATTACCATTATTATGTGCATGCGTCCTCTGTCATAACAGTCCGTAAAAGATCCGAACTTGAAAATACAAACTCTTTTTGATCTTTCATCCCGAAGTACAACTATGTAGGACGCTTATACGTGAAGAATGTGTTCCTATGATGATATGATTACAACCAGTGTGTACTTTGTGACTATTTACATGGACGATATGAGAATTAAACAACAAGGGTAACATAATTCAATCACAGTTTGTCCAATTGATGGAAGCAACAAACAGATCAAAGCCACTCACTCTTTATCCATTATTCATTGAACTACCATTTTTTTTACTGACTCACCACTTCATCCATCCATTTCCTTCCAGCCCTCTCCCTGCCACAAATGCAGGCACGAACGAACGCACTTACGCACGCACTCGCACTCACTCACTCACTCACTCACTCACTCACTCACTCACTCACTCACTCACTCACTCACTCACTCACCCAAGTCTTATACTACTTAAAGGAAAGTTTGATTCATGTTTGATAATACTTGGAGAAAAGTTTATCTCTAACTTCTTTATAGCCAAATAATTCAAAGTCAATTTTATACTTCTCATCTAGATCCTGAAACATACGTTTAGAAATAGTCGCAAAAGCCATGTCCTGAAACTCTTTCTTGGCCTTTTTCATCCGCTCAGGATTCATCAGGCCTGACTTCCTGGCACTCCATATTTGTTCCAACAAGTCTTCTTTTACCCGGCCCAAGTCTTTAAACTCTGGCACCTTGTATTCCACATCCGGGTCGATGTAACCTCGCCACCGGAAGTTGTGCCACAGGCGGTAGGCCAGTTCCGGTGCTGTGATGCAGTAGCGGAAAAACGTTGTCAATTTGTCGTTGTAGACGCGATAAAAATTGTAGTTGACAATGGTCCTCAGCTCCTCATCAACCTGCAAGGAAAGAGACAAGTTGTCAACTTGTCGGGTTGATGGAAGCAACAAACAAATCAAAGATCAAACTTTAACCACAGTCTGCAACATGCAAGTATAAACCTCATGATGCTGTGACAGAATATATTCTACCGTCCGTTTGCTACGCTTGAATGCGGCAAGAGAATGTTTACGCATCTCCTTGCCGAACGCTGGGCGCGGTGGTCTAAGTTTGCAGCCCAGTGTCAGCTGGTTGGCTGGCAGGTAACACGTGCAAAAAAAAACTATCCGTAACAAAGGTCCTGCAGCCAGCGGGAGGCTGGACCCAAGGCGCCTCNCAACAAACAAATCAAAGATCAAACTTTAACCACAGTCTGCAACATGCAAGTATAAACCTCATGATGCTGTGACAGAATATATTCTACCGTCCGTTTGCTACGCTTGAATGCGGCAAGAGAATGTTTACGCATCTCCTTGCCGAACGCTGGGCGCGGTGGTCTAAGTTTGCAGCCCAGTGTCAGCTGGTTGGCTGGCAGGTAACTCGTGCAAAAAAAACTATCCGTAACAAAGGTCCTGCAGCCAGCGGGAGGCTGGACCCAAGGCGCCTCGCGCCAAGAGAGTAAAGAGCCATCTTGAGTATAAAAGGATGGGATAGGTATCATGAGACACTTCATTAATTTGAATTAAATCGCACGCTTCACATTGGAGGAAGAGGAAAGGGGGGGGNGGGGGGGGGGGGGGGGAGCTATTTTGCCGAATTACACGAGTAAAACATTTCATACTTAGAGATCCTACAGAATCTCCATTATTGAAGTGTACTTAATGTCGTGGTATATCTGAATAATGAAATAATAGTATAAAATGAATCTGTGCATGAAGAATTCATACTCATTAACAAGGTATACTTTCTGAATAAGTACTTAATATCGAGATTCTATTGTACATTGCAATATTCGTGTACAGTAACATGCATATAAGGGATCTCAATTGTAATCCGGACGAAGCAGATTCCATTGGATCCGGCACATCACGGCACCCCCTTTGAAGTCAGCAAAAAGTCTTTGTTACGATCTGTCGCATCTTCATCTTGATCCTGTGAGTTCGCGCCGGCATTAACACGAACAGAATTCCTACATAAAGAGTATTCACCTTTCGGAAACACGAAGCAGCCACGCCTCTTCGACTGTACTATTCTGTGACCGCCCCTTGGAACGACCATTCCTCAAACATGAAGCAGTTAATACTGGAAATCATATATCGTAGATCTAGTAACACCACCGTTTTGAGACCGACCACAAAAGTGGTCCAAAATCAAATGAAGCAAGAGGGTAGATGTTTTATCCGTTCACAACAAAATTTCTAAATTTTTGTTTGTGGGTAATGACGCCACACGCCTTTAGATTTGATTTCACTTGAGAGCTTGCGCATTTACAATGGAATCTTTTACCGTCGTCAGAATTTGATTAGGGCATCGATGGATTCAAGATTCAGAGTTAATATATATTATTACAATGGTAATAATTAAAGCGCAAGCTCTCAACTATTAACCATCCCTGTTTCTTAAGACGATCTCGGGTTAGTGCAGTCGAAGAAGCGTGATTGTTTTGCTTTCTCATTCATGTTTTGACGTCACCTTCTGTACTGTACTTCTGTCATGTGATACTACTGCCCATTCCCGATGACCTCCCCCTCCCCCCCTTTCTTTATTTTACCTGCGCATCGGCATCAATGTCATCCAGGATGTCCTCAAGCCCCATCTGGGCCAGAATCACTCTTGCGTCTTCCGTGAAGGTTTCCATACGGCTCACATGTGTCACGTTGAACTGACATGGGTTACAGATCTGGTGAATAGGCATCCAGTGCGGCTCTGCCCTTTTGTATCCTATTTGAACGAACTCGGAAAAAGTCACGTATTTTCCACAATCGCGCTCCCTGGCTGTTGACACTCCTGACTTCGTGAAATTTTGGCCAAAAATAGCGTCCATCTGGTCAAAGTGCTGCCTTAGAAACTCTGGTTCCGGTTCTTTGGTAGAGATGCTACTGTTGAAGTCGGCAGAATTTCTTACTGAAGTCAAGTGATGTCGGAGCAGTGGTTTTATCTCAGTGGCCCAGAAATCTGGGAGGTACACTTTGTCCAGGTATGAAGAGAGGAGGCGAGAGTAGGGGTCTCTGGTTACAATAACTCTGGTAGGGTACTGCTCCACTGTGTAATTGGCTGGTATATATGGAATTCCACCACCGCCCACTGAGTGGACCAAGTTTCGCGAGATGGAGAAGACGCTTTCTTTGGTGGCATTGACCTGGTACAGAAGAAATATTTCAGTCAGACGAGGAAGTTAAAAGAGAACTTAAAAGAAAGAAGAAATTCTTCTGTCTGACTTTCCATCCACCCGCCCGCCCGTCCACCCATCCATCCATCCATCCATCCATCCATCCATCCATCCATCCATCCATCCATCCATCCTCACAAAAGAGAATATGCACGAAAACAAAAGACAGTCACAATCTCAAAAGTTTCCTTCCAGCAAAACAGAAAAATAGGATCTGATTCGACACTCACCTCCCCCCTCTCACCGCCCC
>JAWQUT010000047.1:400024-417285 GCA_033807755.1 Ellobium chinense | reverse complement strand
GCGCTTCCAAAAAGTGCATCCAGCTTTGGGCACGAAACAATAAATGACGCCTGATCGGGCATGGGTGAACACGCCATGTACTCTCCCTGGCACCCTGGATGGGACAGAACACACGTCCTGCACTTTACGTCGGCGTCTGGCAAACTCGGAATCCAAAGTCTTCTCTGGACGCTTCTGCTGTTCCTGCAGCTGTTTTGTGAGATCCTTTAGCCCGCTTAAGATCTCCTCCGAGTTGGCGTCTCCGCCGAAAGTCTCTTTCACTTTAGCTGAAGAATAGGCAAAGAGAATAGGAACATTATAATGAAGTGGCCTAGACGTGGCAGTTAATGCATGTTCAGTCCATTGCTTCATACTCTCAATGCCAGATTCGCTCATCCGAATTACCATTCCTCTGATCAAGACAGATCAAATGGATTTTTTAGAAATAAAGAAATAGTAGTCTTGTTTTTTTCCTTCCATTCGAGACTTTGTCATAGAATACTAACAGCTGACGATGTGCTCTCAGGTCTCATTTTCAGATGTCAGTATTCTAAGAGAATACTGGGTACAGAGAAACAAGGCTGTTATGTGCATTCGATCACTTTTCAATTTAGTTAAAAGGGCCTAAATCGCCAGACTATTTTGCATAATTGAGAACTTGCGCATTAACGATGGAATCTCTTACCACCGTAAGAATTACATTAATTCTGCATGATGAACGCTACTAAGGGCGCATTCAGCACCGATGGACTAATTTAATAGTTACAGATCCAATCGTTAAAGCGCAAGCTCTCAAATAATGTAATGTAAGGTAGATAACCAAAATATCCACAATCCTTCATAATAAACCTTGATAATAAAAATGTCCTTAGCGAATAAGAAAAATGTTATACTTTTTATTTAGGAGGACTTAATATCGAGGTCTATCTGCATGATGAAATGATAAAAGAATAGTGAATCCATGCATGTAAACTTCATAAAATGACAATACCGTTTACCCATTAAGGGTGCTTAAAGGGACGGGGTAGTTTTTGCATCACAGCCTAATAAGTCTTCATTATTTTTATACAATTTAAACCGCGTATATTTTTCCTTTCGCTTGACAGTTTCTAAGAATACACTGCAGGAATGTCGGAATTTTCATTCTGCGCGCGTCGCCATGACTCGTGCTGCATGACGTCAAAAAAGCGAGACAGGCAAACAGATGATTGGCCTAGGGGGTCTGGGCATGCGCCCGCACCAATTATCTGCTAGCTAATCTACTCATATTTCTTAAATATCGAGATTCCATAGTGTCCATCTTACTGTCATGGGTGTCTTATTGCTTTTATGCGCGGCTTTTAAAGAGCGGAAGTAACCTTAAAAGTGATAGAATAGACTCTACCGCTCGCTGGCTCTGTTGCGAGTCTCCTAATGGCTGAATAATCACTGAGGTCAATTTCATTCAAGGTTACAGAGCTTAACCTTAGAAAAAAAGTGGGAAATACAGGATATTTAAATACCAGCTAATGGGTGCTTTTATATGGGTGGGAAGAGCGGATGGGGTGGAGTGGGGGCTCATGTAATATGATGATGAAAGTTATTTTCGCTATTGATGATTAAAATGGAAAAGACAATGACGCCTATGATGAGGATGACAGTAGTGTGACAGCGTAAATATTTTGAAAGAAAAAGAGATATGTATAATAATTAATATCCCATCTGGGCTATAAAACAGATTTACTTCCAAATTTCACCACAAGAAGCGATCATGAAAACCTATATTATATAATTTCGACAACTCTCAAATCATTTGCATAGTTGAAATGGTGATGATAATGATGATGATGATGATGATGATGATAATGATGAAAGTGTGTGTGTGTGTGTGTGTGTGTGTGTGTGTGTGTGTGTGTGTGTGCGCGCGCGCGTGCACGCGCGTATTGTGTGTTTGTCTGTATAGGAGTAGGGTTATGGGAGTGTACTGTCCCGGTTGTTGTGAGTGCAGTTCTTGCTTCTGCCCCTTTATTTCTGTAGTTTGTTTGGATTTGATCTCGTCTCCCTTTGTATTGTGCCATGATGTGTGTTCGTCTGATCATTCTGTATTCATCATTTCTTAGTTGTTCAAAGAAGAAGGTCTCTTTCCGAAAATTTGGAACTTTTCGTTACTTTTTTTTTTTCGATTTTACACAGTCTGAGAATACTAATTATTATTTTACAAATGATGATGATAACGATGATGGCGATGAAGATGATGATGAGGAGGTGGAGGAGGAGGAGGAGGAGGAAAACGACAATGATCAAAGAAATGACGGCCACTATGGCGTTGTCACGAGGTGAGTAGTGTAACAGTAGGTGAATTGTTCTAAGTGAGTTCAATGAGTTGTGTATAATGAATTGTGTGTTGACGAGGGCACGGTTTAATTAGAGTTGTGTACTTTACGATGCCCAAATAAAAGGGGGGAGAGTGAATGTCTACACACCACAGTCAAGAATTATCATTTGTGTGAGAAGGGCTGCTGAGCGTAAGTCGAGTCGATGTATAATGTATTCTTAAATGAAATATATTGTTTAAAGTATATTGTTTAACAGGGTAAAGATCTGCCTTACTAATGATAATATAAATGTGGCCATGGGCCGTACTGGTAATTGATCGTCGATTTATAACTTACTGTAGCTGTAAAATAGTTCGGGTGAGTCGTAGGGCCGACATCGCGGGTGTCGGGAGTGTGAAGTATTCATGAAAGTGAACTTGTAAATCTTAAGATAGATTGATAGTATAAATCTTAAGATAGATTGAAAGTATAACTACGATTATCATTCTGTTTATTTTAGCCTTCTGGGAATAGGTCATGTAACCTATTGTAGGACTGTATGTGGCCCTCGGTCATCTATGTGAACACTAGGGGTTTAGTACTTAGGGCTGTGCGCCCTGACCACAGAATATATAGCCGGCTGTGATCCAGTAGAACCATCGGGGCGGAGTGCCCAACTGCCTCTGCCAGAGAAGTCGTCGTTGGCCAGCCTGAACGTGAGCCGTCGTGGGCGGAGTGCCCAGCTGCCACTGCCAGAGAAGTTGTCGTTGGCCAGCCGGAACTTGATCCGTCGTGGGCGGAGTACCCAGTTGCCACGGCCAGAGACGTCGCTGCTGGCGCTGTAGACATGTTGTCATCCTGATCGTCGTCTCGTCCTGTCTGTGTCCTCCTGGAGGTTCTTCCGGTCCTGTGCCTCTCGACAGTCAAGGAGCGTGTAGGGACAGGGCTCCGTGAGGCACAGCATCGTTGGATGCCAGTCTGCCTAAGTTACGTTTATTTGTAGTGTGCTGGGTGTACTGTTTTGTGATCATTATATATTGTCATTATTGTACGAGTTAATAGGGGCAATATTAGTTATTTAATTATTTTGTTAATGTAATACATTTTGTCGTTATCTGAATTCTAGTTTGTTAATGTAATACAATTTGTCGTTATCTGAATTCTATTTTGCCGAGCGAATTGTGACTGCGCGTTAGTGCGAGCGTGTGTAAGTAGTGTCTGAGTGTCAGTGCTATCTTCCTTTCTAATCTCTAGTTATCATCGTCCACTTCCTATCCTCTGTGAGAGTGTTTAGTTAGTGTGAACGGTGATTGCCTTGTGTGTGCTGGTGTACGGCGTCCTGCGTGGTCGTCTCTCTACACCTTCTCTGTCTCTCTAATCCGTGTCTTGTTCTCGTCAGTATCCTTTGGCTGTCTTCGAATGGTGTGTCCGTTCGTACAGTGAAGGGGTTCTCGTGATCGTTGTCCTGTCTTTTCTCCTTGTCCTACCGTCCCTCCTTCTCTGGTGCGTCTGGGGTAGGGGCGGTTCGTGACAGGCATGCTTCATGCCAGAGTTGTACTAATGCCCCTGACCTGCACCTCTTATCGCAAGGTCTCAGCTGGGTCAACTCGTATATAACAGCCTCTAAAGATAGTACACAACTTTGGTGCCAGTTTAAGTCGCCCACCATAGACAAGAAGATCATGAAGTCCAGAGGTTTACACCTTCCTCTGTCTTGAATGATATTGTAAGTGTCCTGCCGTTTCCATTGTATATTGTGTCCTAAGTCTTTGTCAACATTTCTAATGTCCGTCAGTGCTGTAATAGTGGGATACTTAAACAGGGGCAGTGATAATATAACAGTGTGAGTTTGGGGAGGTGGGAAAGGTGGGGGTGTGGGAGGAGAGGACGCAGAACATAGAGAAGACCTGGGATAATATATTCCAAGGGCTTATTTCGGAAAGAGGTAGAGTGGACATAAAGCACAGATTGTGTGTGCCTATCTGTGGGGGAATGTGTGTGTTTGGGGGAGGGGGGGGAAGAGAGAGGAGAGTGTAGGTTTTTCATCTGTATTGCTGTTGTTCATATTTTCGTGTATATAAAGCTGTTCGTGTTTATTATTGACGAGATAACAAATTAATACATAAAATCACTTAAGTCTGTAATGATTCCGGACCCCAGACTGTGACAGTATGCTAGTAGAAATAATGTAATGGACGAAGAACAAACAGCATGGATTCAAGCAAAATTCCTGAACTTTAGGTGGGGTGTTTATATTACATGCATTAAACATTCTAAAGGTGTAAACACAGTGAGATCCGTTTTCTACACGTTACTGACAGTTGATCTCTGTGACCTAACGTCCCGTGAAGTGTGTTACCGGGAGATCTTATTTACCACTACCAAAATATGCGTTAGCACCAGATGGTTACCTCGCGTCATTCTACCGGCAGAAAAATTTCACGAGACCATTTTACGGTTGCAATAAAAACCTCCCGACTTTCTTCCGGCAAATCCAAAGAAAATCAGGGACTCTTCTGAAAGATTAATTGAAGAGGTGCAAAAGCGGCCAGCTTTATTCGACAAGACAAACAATTATTGCAACAGGGTGTATTTGAATAAGCAATGGCGTGAGATTGGAGAAATACTTAATTTGGACGGTAAATGACATTGTTTTTAATCCATCATTTCGTTGCTGGTGCGACATAGTGGCGTAACGTGAAAATTGGGCATTTTGAGTTATGATGACCATCCTTGTCAAAATTACATCAATTTTCATGTGTATAAATATCTTTGCAAAATGATCTTTGGTTTCTGAGATATTACATAATGCCTTTTGACGTATCGCATAACCCGGCCTAGCCTTAGCGCGTCAGACAGACGTAAACATGTACGTCACTATGATGCGCTCCCACTATCTCAGGTAAGTCAACCGACCGGTGGCGTATCGCTCTTTTAGAGGTTAACGCTGTCCCTGTTTAATGGTACAATTTCTCTTCCCTCCCCCATACTATAGTTTTGTTTGTTTCTTTGTTTGGCTTTTTATGATAAAAGCGATATCGGAAGAGCTCTTCGATCATCATATGAATATAATATAAAATTCTCTCTCTCTCTCTCTCTCTCTCTCTCTCTCTCTCTCTCTCTCTCTCATTAATGTGGGCATGGTAAACGGCCTTCTTGTCTAATACTTGGTCTTTACATTAATAAAATAAGCCATCACCATGCGGCGTCCATGCAGAGGCGATCAAAAGGAATAAAAATACCGCAAAGGATGACTCGCCCATCTTGGTATTTAATTTTGGTGACTGGCTGTCTGGTAGATAGAGGGATTAAATAGAATAATAACAGACCTAAACGTTCCATAAATAATAAGTAAAAGTTATTTATTTATCAGTCCCGACACCGTGAGAGGGTGTTGTGCATACAAACAATTAATACCCCCGGCAAACGCTGGCTCATCAAAGCGGATTAGGATGCCGACAAAAGATAACTTAAAGTGGTTGTGAACAATCCATGGGTTACCCCATGACTTTTTGATTGAAATAATACGTCTGAATACTTAAAAATGTATTCNATGGACTGCATTTAGTAGTTCTTATTAAGCTCTTTGCGCATGTCCTATGCGGCAGACATGAAACGATTTTAAGGAGACGCACTGTCCGAGGCGGCGAACATTAAAAAAAAAAAAAAGGAAGGGAAAAAATATTGTACTTAATCAGGAAAAGCAATTTATTTGTGCCTTCTTGCCTTTACAAATTATTTCTACGTCTCTTAATTTCATGAAGTAGGTCCCTGCTCCCTCCTCTTTTTGACACCCCATTACCCAATCACAGGATTGATATATCGCCCACGTAAATATTCATACACACTTACAACTATATATAAGATTCGGTTTTCAGTCAAACACTTATGCTTAGTTCTCTCAAAAATGGCTCCTACTCATTTAAGTAGAGGAAGAAAAATGGTGGCCCTGGCCATTGCTACGGCTCAGCAACCCGAACCTGAGAGAAGGGAAACTCCATCTATTCCAAGAATTTTTCAAGAATCCCAATGTGACGTTGCCGGTCCTAACCCAAAGTCTCCAATTAACGACGAGATTGCAGGTGAGAGCTTCACTGAGTTCCTGAACGTTAACGTTAACAATCTGCAGCTACTGCCAGCACTGTGGTACCACCTTCAACTACTGACAACACTGTTGTACCACCTGCAACCACTGACAACACTGTTGTACCACCTGCAGCAACTGTAACTGTCACTGCCGCTGCACCGCATTCAAATACTGCCACCACTTCTGTACCATCAGCTGATGCTGTTGCAGCCAAATTGCAGATAACTCCTACTAGCGGCTCTCTGCAACTTGATCAGGGAGCCCATGCCTCTCTAGTTCAAAGTCCTATGGATTTTATGGTCGACGGAGCACCTCGTATGGAGGAGGAAGATGTGGCTGTTACAGAAACTCCAAAATGCAAAAAAGATGATGCCAAATTAAAAAGAAACCAGGGCCTTTCTTATGCCTCATCTGCTGATAAAACTGCGCCTCAACGTTCACTTCTGGAACTTAGGAAACTTACAAGATGAGAGGAACTGGGGGGCGGGGCATGTATCGTCGTATCCAACTAAAAACAGTTCTTCCCAGTCAACATCGCGAAGAGGACAGACACTGTGCTACAAGCTACCTGAAGCCGGATTCCCCAAACCAGTGTGCAAGACTGTTTCTGAACACTTTGGCAGTGTCTGAGCGTTTCGTTCGCACTGTTACTGCAAAGCTGAACGATCAAGGTGTAGTAGAAGGTGAACAACGTGGTGGTCGCCGAGAAACTGATGTGGATCTTGCAAGACGACAGTTCACTTTCTCGCACGCTTCCTCGCACGCTTCCTCTCTCTCTCTCTCTCTCTCTCTCTCTCTCTCTCTCTCTCTCTNCTCTCTCTCTCTCTCTCTCTCTCTCTCTCACTCTGTCTCTCTCTGTCGGTGTCTGTCTGTCTGTCTCTCTCCCCATTTTACCTCCTCTCTCTCTCTCTAACCTCTGACTCTGTCTCTCTGTCTTAACAGGACATCAACGAGAGCCACTCTGTTGGTAGCTCTCCTCAGTTAACGTGACTACACCGTCACGTTAACCACTGTGTTTGCAGCCGAACGAGGCAGACAAAGAAATCAGTTTTTACTACTTTTGTCAACCTTAAAAAGGCTTTTCCAAGCATATCATGGTCCTTTTTATTTGCCAAACTTGTTCTCGTAAATTTAGAAAAAAACGTTTTGGCAAAAGTACCGTTATACAGTAATATTAAATTATATGTATTCGTAAATTGCATACTGTTGGCCTTGTTTAACTGTTGTATAGGCCTTAGAAAAGGCTAGAACTTAAGTCCTGTCTTGTTTTGTTTTTATCTCAATGATCTAAAAACTGCTTAATGCATTAACAACAAATCCCTACAGACGATTGAAATTATGGTATTGTGCAATATTTTGATTCTATTGATGTATGATGATGACATTTTTTTTTTCTTTTACCGATAGTTCTCGAAAGCTGCAGACCTTACTACCTCATTATGAGAAGAATTTAAAAAACACAATATCAAATGTTGAAAAGACTAAATAATGACTTTTGGAAGAGTTACCAGGAAAGTAAAATTAGGATAAACAACAGGGAACTAGAATCGTAAAAGAATTTAAATATCTAGCAGGTACCTTCTCTAAGAATGGCAATTTCAAAATATATATAACCCATTTTACTTCTGAAACTGAACTGAAAATTCTTTAATGCTGGAAAAGTTCCGATTGAAATGTAATAAAATGTTATTGAAGGTTAGTTAGAGTACTCCAAATTACATGATAAAGGGTGAATTACGGAAATTGCTTATCACATACTCAAGCAAGAGAAGAGTGATATCTTTTTTGGGAATGTTGTAACAGGTCACAAGAGAAAAAAAAACCTTTCATATATAATATATAGCATAATATACTGCCAAAAGATGCCTAGATAACAACATATTTAAGTGATCAAACTACATCTAAAATATTTTGCAAGATAGTGAGTTCAATTATATGTGGATTACCCAGGAAAAATAATCATTATATTCAATGATAAGCATATTGAAGATAAAATCGTAGTTCAGTATAATTATTTAGAAATATAGGACTCAATAATATCAACAAAGAGAAACCCAGTATGGAATCCATAAAGTATGGAACTCAGATTACAAGACTCAGCACAAATTTATATTTTAAGCACCGTACTATATAGTAACCACAGCTTACCGGCTGAATAATGAGATATAGATAATTATGTTCAGTATATATACTGTACAACTAAACATTGAGTATTCAATATGTAATAATATTTGGTATAAGGTTAGAACTTGTCAAAATGTTTCACTCTAAGGAGAGGAGACTGTTATTGCCAAAGTATTACAAAATCCATTTTAGCATGATTAAGTAGAAGAATTATTTAGCATACTACATCAAGGTGTCCTAAAGACAATATTTACATTTATAAAGATTATCTTGAGCAGTGTTAAGCATTGTTTCTGGAATCGACTCTTCTTTTCGTTTATACGACAATATAATTCAGTAATGATCATGTATTCTCAATAGCAGTGCCCTCGTTCCGCAGTATGCATCTGTTAGGTATATTATCCATTTATATAAATGTGGAGGTATACCTGGCGCAGAAAAAGAGAGAGAAAGAGAGCGGGAGAGAAGTATAAGGGAGTGTGCGAATAACAGAAGAATGGTTTCGATGAATGGGCGAATGAATTTGTTGTTACTTGAGTTCATTTACAACAGGGTGTGGTCTGAGTTTAATAAATTCATTATTATTGTTACTGTTGTTGCTAAACAAGCAGGCTGTCGATGGCCGTCGGTCGTCTGCAATAACCCCGTGTTTAGGACTCACTCAGAATATACATGTATTATGCAAATTTTGCTTTTATGAAAATGTTGGTAGTTCGTATTTTTACTAATCTACACCTGTGGCATAATCGGGGTAAGTGGTAATAAAAGCCGGAGTTTCATTGTGCAGAAGCATGTGGGGAAAATGTTTACAACTCATAATGCTCTATTAGGGCGTTGGATCCAGAGTTATTGGCCTGAAGATGAAAGTCCTTGAGATATGAGACCCTAACATGAAGTTCAGCCACTGCTCTCCTGCAATAAAATCTTCATTGCTTTCGAAGTAGTATCACATGAAGCTGGTGCGCAGTCATTTTATTCATCAAACTGCCTCGCTTAAATTTCTGAATGCAACTCTGTCACGATATTTTTTATCGCTACCAGCATAAGTGAGAAATCTGATAAAGAAAACACGAATGGGAGTGAGAGAACAAGAGTTGACCCAGAAACAAGAACCAAGAGCTAACATGCCACGCAAGCCGGTGTAGTCGAGTACATGTTCGGTTACGCAAATCCCTTTGCCTTTTACAACAAAAGCGCTCTAGCGCAAAGCAGTCAGCCTTGGCCTTATGCTGACATTTCAGTCCATGAAGTAAAACAACTCAATATGTTTTGAAAATAGCACTATTTGGCAGGCCAAGGGAATACAGTTTTGCCGCCAGCGGCGTAGGAGTAAAATGAGTAGGTCGTTTATTTAAATTATCTATTATGGTTTTCATAAAATTACCAGTCTTGCTGAAAGCAACTGCTAGGTATTTAAATTCATTTACGAAGCTAATTCCCTACTGTTTATCTTAATTTAAATTTTCTCAAGTCTTTTCAAAAAATCATCATTTTAGTATTTTCAATATTAATGCTGTTCTTTTTTCTTTTCATGTTGAACAGTATTTCTCATAAAGAGTTAGTGAGGTCTGCAATTTTTGAGAACTGTTGACAAGAAGAACCGTGTCATTAGCGTACAACAATAGAAACATCTCAAGATATCGTACAATGTCATCAATTCAATGGTCAGTAAGGATGCTTTTTTTTTCTTGCAATGAGCAGCTTTCACGGTCATGGAGAAGAAAAGAGAACGAGATGGGTATTAAGTTCTTGCCCTCTTTGAGGCCTGTGCAACAGTTAAACAAGGCCGGCAGAATGCTATATACGAATACATGTTATTTTTTGTTCAAATTGTAATACTATCATTGTCGCAAAATGTTTATTGATCTGGTCTGAAATAGTTCATTGTACTACACCAGTAGCACACTGGCCAGCCTAGCCTGGTACATGGTATGAATTGGGAAATGAAATTCTGAACCTCTTAACAGACCTGCGTGTCTATAGTCACTTCTTTCCCGCGCACTGTACTCTCAGTTGTGAGCATTATCATTTCTGAGAATCGATAATTTTGATGCCTTGGGGTATTAATTCAGTATAAAAAAATCGACCTCTAAGTTTTCCATACACTTTCGATACTTTTGATTTTAAAGGTGACAGTTTGCCTTGCCGAAAAATATCTCCCCATATCCCCTTCTATCAGTTATTTTGGAAATATTAACATTTTTCATGCCTTGCCTCTGCTAATCTCGTCCAGTGACATACCTGGTGTAAAACACATCAAAAATAATTTTGATCCCCACTCTATCCACAGTAACAGTCTATATGATGCTCACCATAGAACCTACGGAGACAAAAGCCATGAGAACGATTTCGAAAGTATCGAAATCAATTTCGATCTTATTCCGAGCCTTAGACTGGTACAAACCCAGCCACATATTTTTTTTTTCCAGTGCATAGCCTGTTGGGATGTCGAAAGTATCGAGGTTAATTTCGATTTTCAGTACCAGATTGGCAGAGTAAGGCCTAGTGGTATCATTAGGTATCGAAAGTATTGAAAGGTATCGAAAAGGTATTGGAAGTATCGAATCCCCGCCCAGAAATATTTGTCAGACTCGAAATAAACTCGATTATTCCAATAAATATGGCTGAGTATTCCGAAACTTAAGGAATTAAGGGATAGGTTCACTTCACTACGATGTAATCTATAGATTACACTAACCTCTTTGCTCTGGTCTTTATAATATGTTTTGAGACTTCCTTGTTCAAAGGAAGCAGCTTGATTTATTGATTTATAAATACTCTCTCTGCTCTCTTTTGAGGATTTGTTTCTGACAGACGGACACTTGCTAACTATAAAGACCCCCCATAAACATGTAACTGACACCTGCGGCTATGGTTTTGGCGTGTTCTTCAACATGTGCGTCGTAAACAGAATTGGCAATATTCCATTAATAATGTTTGGGCAAGTTTGTGCCGCTTCCCCCATTTCGTTCTTTCTACAGATGATTTAAAAATTTCAAATTCTGTTTTTCCTTTCATTGATGACGCCGTGTAAAACCGTCGAGCACCACATCAACGGGTAAACTCGAATATGCAGTCATCCAGTCATCCTTGCTTATTGTCTTAAAGAAAGAGAATAACTTAATGCTATCAATATCGTTGCTTTCAAACAAAGCCAAGGATTCAGGCACAGTGATTCCTGTATCAGATCATCTTTGTCTCAGCAATTAGATGAGAGCGAAGGAATTGGATGCAAAACGAACGCACTCTCCTACAGTATTTGCTTTGTCTCATTACAATAGTCAAGACGCAAAGTTACTTCATTTCACCAATTGTGTCTAGAAAGCCCCTTGTAACTCTGCATCATGATAGAAAAAGCCATATAGGTCATGCATAAATGTATCCAAGATGTTTGGATAAAATCTGGTGTCGAACAGCTGGTGCTGTCAGTTGTCTCAAGATCATTACCATTGCGGAGAAAATCAGGGCATACAAATAATTTGTACTCATTTTAATTCCTATTCTCCTAATTAGAAATTTGAACCAAAGCTCTATTCTTTGAAGGAAAGTTGAACCATCTTGCAGACCTTGTTAAATCTTAGGATAACTTATTATTTGAGTAAAATTGTCTTTCAAGTGTCTGTCACCATGATGTATCGCCTCTGCTCTGGACAATCCGAACAGTTACATTACGCAATGTCCGAATTCTAACACTTTGTTCTCATGGAGGCCATATTCTACTTCAAAAACGCTCTATTCGCATGGCCAAGCTATCTAGCCAGTGCTCTGCGGACGGGGGATAACATGTCGGTGGGAATCTTTTTATTCCACTGTAGGCAGCAGATGTGTCAAAAAAAAAATTGCTGAAGCAATAAAAACGCCGAGTACGTTACTTGCCTTACAGGTTCAAACTTAACTTTGGATTTGAATAATGAGAACATTAATTGAAAGCTGAATACTATATTGTCAAATAGAGGTGTCTATATAATGTTACAGACTTCTAATTGGCCGAAAATAACATGTTGTTACATGCGTTAGTAAGACAGTAAAAAATCTGTCCTTTGGACAGATTGTGGAGAATGGGCCCTAGATTTGTGAACCTACCTGCGAATTATTTTACATTCTCTCCTGATTTTGTAAATTAAACCTGAAGTTTGGGTCATTCGCTTCGGTTTCGGTGTGGCCTTCTCTGCGGAGCACTTGTCGTTAAGGAAACTGGTTAGCTTGTTTACACCTTTCGATGTATCGGTTCGCAGCTCGAAAACGAACTGCAAGATCTACATTTTGAACATCATTTTTAATAAGATCATTGAATTCTACAAATAATTAGGCCTAAAGAAGACCTAGAGATTGTGGACTTTCTTGCAAGTGACAGTAGAGAAAACATTTTATTGGCTCAAAGAGGGAAATTGGATTAGGCCTCTGTAACCTATATATAGTGGCTGGAGCTTAAGTGA
Organism: Ellobium chinense; assembly: GCA_033807755.1. NCBI lineage: Eukaryota > Metazoa > Mollusca > Gastropoda > Ellobiida > Ellobiidae > Ellobium > Ellobium chinense. The sequence continues at coordinate 404,365 of JAWQUT010000047.1, read as the reverse complement.
CGTCAGCATTTTTGCCACACGCCTCTGCTGCTCAGACAAAGGAAATAACATGACGCACTGGCCAAATTTCGGTCTGGAAAAGCAAGATAGGGGAGAAAGGAGGTGAAGGGTAGAATTTCAAAACTCACCCAACTGGTTGGACAGCGTTTCCTTGGTGAGCGACCTGACCGTCTCATGCAAGTGAGCCTGGTAGCCCCAGAACAATAGTCCCACAACAACAGTCGGCAGAATGAACAGTCTCAACCTTAAACTCAGCCGTGAACCGACCATCATGTATTCTGCTCCTTTATTGGTTAAACTTGATTTGTCTGCTCCCTCTTGCTACTGTTGAGTGTCTTCGTTTGCCTTATCGTCTCTGTTAAAATGAGTTGCAAGACATGATACTATTCTGAATGGTCATACTGAAGTCACTGACTGACTCCGTTTATGTTGACCGTTATGGCTTTACAGAATTCTTGATGTTGCCGGATGTCATTGGTCGCTTCATAATCTCTGATATGCCCTGTAACACGCTTGCTTCCTAAACTATTGACATATTTTTACTTTATGAGCCCCTCTGCTGAAGACATCAGCAAATTTCACTTATTTTGACTCAAAGAACTTTACGAAGCCTATATGAAATCTAACGGTATGGTCCTTACCTCTTAAGTGGCTCTTTCAAACTCAAATGAAGTGGTGCAAATTCCGCAGACAGCGTAGCGAAGTGTTCTGAACTCTTTTTTCAGTCAAAGATTTTGATAAAGACCTCGATCTATGAGAAAAATGCTTGTCCTGACACATGTTTCAAGTTTTTTTTTTCTCTCTTGTCGTGACTAGATCTAAAGGTTACACACGCCCAGTATTACTGGTATCACCTAAGTTGGTCTCATTGCTAAGGGTGATTATTTCACGTCATTCTATTCTCTATCCCAACGGCTTAGTGACCTTAGCTGTGACCTGTTCTAATGCACTTGTCACTTCTCTGGCCAGTTTAGGTTAAATTAAAGCAGCACTATTTGGGGTCGGGAGCTGGAAAGAGATAGGGCCTGACAATGAGCTAATCTTTGTTCTCTGGCATTAGCCTGCGGCTCCAAATGGGTTTTTAAACTAAGAAACACAGCAAAAAAAAAACTACTCGTCTTTATTACTTTATTAAAAACTTTAAACTTTATTAAAAGTTTGGTTTTGTTTAAGAGCCTATCACCAGTACTGGTCACTGGGAATGATCAACGAAAATTAGGGCTTGAGTGACAGCCGTCGACATAATACTATAATATAGTACATGGTAATATGTAGCAAAAAGATTTGCGCATTTGTAGCCTGTAGGTACTAATGTCAAACAATGAAATTCATGTACATGTAAAATTCCTCTAGAGAGGAGGAATGGGAAGAAACGTGTTTGAAGATTTGAGACTAGTTCGGTTTTAAGTATGGTGGACAGTATGCACACCGCTGTCTTATTTTTGCACGCTGGTTGTTTAATGGGTTTGCTGAATCCAAATATTTGAAAAAAGTTGGGAAAGGTGAGTGCAAGCATGCGGCTGCATCCAAATGTGAACAATATTATGCAGTTTAAGAATGTAGGTGGAAGCAAGGTATCAGCTTGTTGTGGGGGGACTGGATACTAGTTCAAAAGTAAGTCAACTGATGCCTTCTGAATGGGTATGCTCTAGCTATGATTGCCAGTTTTTAGATCCTACGGCTTGCCTGCCAGGGCCACACAGAATATAGATGAAAAAAATTCAACGGCTCAGATTTTTCTTAAAACGCAACTGACATCCTGCTTCCACCTACTATAATAAACATGAAGGTCTGCCCTGTCACTTTGGGGTAGTCATTTGCTTGCACTCAGATTTGCCAACTGATCTAACTGAACAAGCCCACTAGCTGTGGTATATACTGATCTGACTGAACAAGCCCATTAGCTGTGGTATATACTGATCTGACTGAACAAGCCCACTAGCTGTGATATATACAAGAAACCACAAAAAATCAATGATGTTTCCCGTGGTTACCACCGATGCGCAAAGTTAGACAACATTGTACAGCTCCTTGTCATTTTGTTTTGCTTTGCTTTGTTTTATATTTTTGTCTCTCATCCATCTGTTGTTAAAGTGAAGCAGTAATAAAGTGTGACTGCGGTAAAAGGTTGAAATGTTGAACCTAGGAAAATGACATAAAACAGCAATGTTATCAACATCGACTAAATCAGCTTTCGAGTCCTGAGGGGAGGGAGTATATTAAAATTTATGGAATATCCGCTTGTAGTCTACTTATTAGAACTTAGAAGAACAAGAAAACAGCCACTAGAATATACAAAGGGGTCTTTGCAAATGTACTTTCATTTTAAATAAAGCTAAATGTTTACATCTGTACACTTGGACAAATATCCAAATTTGAATATGACATAGGGATTTCTTACGAACTTACATTTCTTTTTTCTTTAAATTTCCTGTGTATCGAAGGATTCGATTTCACGCCTATTTTAGGATAAGAATCTGGATTCGAACCCAGGGTAAGAGTATTCGATGGATTCGAATTCGGATTCGAATCTTGGCAATCACTAACTCTCGCCGAAGACCGGTAACGAGGGTATTCGCTTCGATACCGAACAAGGCATCGCACTAGTTGTGATTGATAATAACAGCACCATGGTGTCTATACGCCCAACGGGAGACCTTTAAAACTGCGATGAATGTTAATCAGGCAACATAAGACAGCGATAGATATAAAAGCGACAAAATGCCACCGTTTTTCTTCAGGTGAAATCAAAATAGCTATACAGAAAGTTTGTAGAAATTATGTGATTACTAGTATTAGACCTATCTGTAATTCATCCTCAACTTATATTATATGCATGTAGTTATTATCTTACAAACTTTCTCCAATGAATATTGACGAAAATAAAACATTGTGGATTCTACTTAATTTGGCAATGAAATAGTTCCTATAAAATCTGGTGTAAAGACTTAAAAAGAATCATCTCAGCTATGCAACTCAGAGGGCAACTATATGGCTTGGAAATAATGTTAATTTTTATCTGTTTTAGACCTAGTGTGATTTGAGTTCTTTTATAGTGCACTGAGTCTAGTTCTTTCTTAACACGTTTAAGGGCGAGTGCGGCACCCTGTAGGGGTCAAATTGGGTCAAATTGTGTAAATGAATAAAGGCAGTTTCTTAAACGGCGACATGTCCTTTATCGATTCCTGAAGTTATTTTCATGATACCTATCTCAATAAGTTTTTTTTTGATGCAAAAGGAACTGGTCACCCTGGCTCAAATGCATCTGTCGGTAATCTTTATAGTCAATTATCTCAAAATCACAGTTTCTAATGTCACTCTATCCCTTCGATTTGACTTTTTTCTGGTCCAATTTAAATAAAATTTTGCATACCAACTCTCCAAATCTCTGTTTTGAGATTATAACAAGGTTTTATCGATATCTTGTGGTTTTGTTGGGTTTTTTTTATCTGTTATGAATTTTTAAAGTTGAAAATTCTCAAAATTTTCAATGTTTTTTATGACATTCTTAAAAAAGAAATATTTTTAAAAATCTATCCAAGAAATCGAACAAAAAATTGCATTTTTATGTAGCAATCTTCTCAAAGTTGCCAAGCATCTGAAAATCTGGAAAGTTCAAGGAAAATTGTTGTCTTTCCTAAGTTTAGAAGCTACCTAGAATCAGGAATAATGGCCACTGTCATGAGAAAGTCTAACTACTGGATTGATGATTGATAATTTTTGTTTCAATATACTTTTTCTTGTGTCAAACGGAGTGAAGTCTTGTTTAACATAGCATAAATTTCGCAAACCAAGGGCCTAAAGTTACAGTTTTAATAGTGTTATGATTGTGGAAAAAAAAAGAAAAGTTTGATCGCTTGGCAATAGCATGATTAAGTCATGTACAAATTTTATTCAGCACTCTGTGGCAAATTGCCTCCTGTAACTACATGTTATTCTATTTCATCATCATAAATGGGCTATTCCGAGATTAGTTTGGAAAATGCAAAATAGATAATAATGTGACCAGTGTTGTGAAGTCAACAATAAGGTGATCCCTCCTGACATAAAATGTAGTGAGGATGAAAAGGCACGCTACCTTTTTGAAACTATCATTATAATCATGTCTTGTTCGCAACATTGTTGTTCCATGCAATTCCTCCAATCACATTACAAGAAATCAAAAGTTAACATTAACTTCAAGTATGTCAGTGTGAAAATAGTACAAATGAGAAAGAGACAAGTGGCCGTAAGCATAATCCATTTGTTGATTATTGTCACGAGTCAGATAGTCGGTATCTATAAACAAGTTGTTATTAAGCGGAGTGCTGTCTATTTGTTGTGAACAGTCAGCAGCATGAA
>JAWQUT010000047.1:349080-366580 GCA_033807755.1 Ellobium chinense | reverse complement strand
AGAGGAAAAGGGGGGAGGGGGGTGAGAAAATTAAAAATCATGGTAAAATCTGGGTTAACCCCCAAAAAATATGCTCAAAGAAAAAAAATCTTTGAACAGCTGCAACACTGTGCTGATTTTAATAATTCTCAAACCATTTGTGAACCTTCTTCCAAAACTATGAACAAGGGCTTAAGTAAACTTGATTTGAACGTTGTTAGCTGTGCCATATTGTTAGATGGGTATATTCCGGGCTTCAAATTGATCATATATTATTTAAACAAGAAGTTTTGGCATTAGCCAAAAGAAAGTCATTCATATAATTTGGCCATATGGCAAGTTCATAATTTGTCAGTGTTAATGGGAATTAAAGTCTTTTTGGTTTACCAAAATATATTGTCAATCCTTATGCAAGAATCACTTTGCACATAGCACAAGGAATCACTAATTGCGCCATCATAATTACGAGATTTAAAGCAGCCACACTCAACTATTTGCAAAGCTTTTTACCTTTGTACTGTATTTCAACTGGACTCTAATTGTTTTCAGTTTTTCTGGTTTCTCATTCGTATATCAAAAGGGTGTGCAAAACTTCTTTGTAAATACATGACTGTATAAATAAAAGTTTGTTGTTAGCTTATTTCTTTAAATGTTTTTCGTTGTTTCTTCTATTCATTCCAATCAAACAATGCTGAGTTTCTTTTGGTTATTGCCATTGTACTATTTTTAATGGCGGACCTCTGAATAAACATAGACTTTTTAAAATTTCAACCCCACCCAGCTCAAAGGAAGCTTTAAACGTGAACGTGCACGTCAAAAATAATTTTGTTTTCCAGTACTTTTTGTCTCTGAAAATTATCTATGGTGCATACCGAAACAATTTGACAAAGAAATAACTAGACATCTCTTTCTGATAATGTATTATTCAGCCTTCAATTAATGTTTTGGTCGTCCAAATTCAAAAGTAAAGTTTGACCGTGTAAGCCAGCTAAAATATTCTGCATTTTCATTGCCTCGGTATGATGTTGTTTCAGACAGCTGCCGTTTACAGTGGAATTAAAAGATTCATACCGACTTGTTATTACCCGTCCGCAGAGCACTGGTTAGACAGCTTGGCTGTGCGGATAGAACGTATCTGACGTAAGCTTATGGCCGTCACTCGCGCAGTGAATGTAAGAAGTAGAACTTTGCATAACGTAACCCTGTATGTTGTCTGGGGCAGGCAGAGGCATTTAAATATCACGCTGACAGAAACTTGAAAGACTGCTTTATTGGAATAACAGGGTATCGTATGATATAACATTGTTTGTAGGACGATGCAGCTTTCCTTTAAGAGGTAAATTATTACATGTACGGTATCTCAGTAAAGTAAATAAATGTCAGTCCCGTAATATATGTCCATAAAGTAAAGCACATTATCAGTACTGTAACGATACTCTTTATCGTATTTTTCTTCAACAGCATAGCAGCAAGGGTGACAAAAAACTATGCCTGAATTATTAATATTCATTCCTTTGATAATTTGTAAAACCACAAATTCATGTGCTTTATAAATTCGTGTGAATCTAAAAAGTGTTATCTAGTTCATTTAATTTTTTAGAGACTAGAAAAAGATAGCATCATAAAAATGTCAGCCGCGTAACCTTACACGCCAAAGGTTTTTTTTTAGTTTCCACAAGATATTGAATAGTTGATATTTGAAAGCCATTAAACAAACTCATTTATTCAAACCCGTAAGTTTTTCAAACGGTTTTAATCATTCGTTGTTCATAAGTATTAAATTTTATCTTTGACGTTGCTGTTTTGAAAGGCTATAACTTTACCAGTTTAGAACCTTTGGGTCAATAAAATCAGCATAACATGCTTGACACATTTAGGAATCGAGCTAATGTACTAAATTTGTGCAAAAAACTTTATTTTCGATGTATCATAAATGTCAAATTTCGAGATTTTTGTAAATATGCCCTCATAGGATTTAATAAAAATCTATTAGGCACGATGGTCCTTTTTTAATGGATGTGTTTATTGTTCCGTCTCATGCAATATTCTGTGTGATGATTCAGTCATGTTTATAATAACTAGAACTTAATTGATGCTTCATATCAATAATGCATTGTTACATTATTTTCAGATGCATCACAGAGGCAGATTATGATCTTTATTATTATTTTCTTGTAGTGTCAGTATTTTCTGCAAATGTGTGTGTATGGAAGTAGAAAAAGGTTAAGGGGGGGGGGGNGGGGGGGGGGGGGGGGGGGGGGTGCGCCTCCTGGGAGGGAAATCGTGAATGCTTGAACTAGGGACTTTTTAAGCTTTAAATTCAGATTCAGCATGGTCAAATTAGAGGAAAAATGTGGATTTTCTTTTTGTTTTGTGTACGGTTGCCAATCCAACGCCGCCATATTGGATTTAGTGTGTTGAAAATGAGCTATTTTCAAAAGCCTAAGGCTCCTAGAGTTTTGAATGTGATCATTTCAAATTTTGTACACTTATAAAATAGCTCTATAAAAATAATAAAATGCATTTGTTTTTTGTTTAGTTATCATACAATGTCAGTAAAAAAATTTTGAAATATGTGTGTTGACGGATGTGTATTTTTCTCAATTTTCCACCAGATAATCCACATTTTTTCAAAAACGTGAATTAAATCCAGAAAAAAGGATGCATTTTATTTAAACACATTCTATGGGATAGATATATTCCAAATTTGAAGTCAGTCGGTTCAGAAATAAAAAAGCCTTAGGGAAAAAAGTGGAGAAAAACAACATTTTGAGAAAAACGCATTTGAAGTTTTGATAGCGCGTTTATACAAGGCTAAGATGACCATCTAGAGGTGTCCTTTCAGGGCATCAAACGGCTGTTTCTGGCCTCAAAGGTTATTTTTCTCATAGCAGAAGAAGTCAAAGTGTCTAAAAATACCAAAAGCCCAATTTCGATATTTTAACCCCTAGACCCCCTTTTCAGAAGGCGCACCCCCCCCCCTTAATCAAGGGAGCAACTCTTCGATTTTTCTGTCTCTTTTTGTGATTGTCTGCCCATTTGTCTGTCTACCCATTCGTATGCTGATGTATCCAGTGTAGTTATCTGTCCATATTTTGAACGACTGTTACAATGGACAATGAAGATCTGAATATGATAAAAATCATATAAAGGCAGCAGATCTGTGTGTTACAAGTTTGTTTGCTTGAGATGAACTAAATTTTTCTCAGCGCAGAAAAGTGAAAACGAAATAATAATGGACAGTAATCTAGATCAAGACTGCTCCCGAGAAAGCACAGAACCGTCACAAATTTTCTCCAGCGAAGCATATGGGGCGTTGTCCGCTTTGTGGAATTCCATGTGTCATCTCTCTGTTCAGGCTGGTTTAGAGTTTCCCTTTTCCATGTTTGTCTTGAGTTTCTTTTTCCTTGTCGATTGCAGTCGAGCGCCATAATTTTTGTTGGCTCGGGGGATAGTTTTCGTAAGGTTAGGCTTGTCCATCCTCATTTCCTTTTCAAATCTGTTCACGAATATTTCTCTGGTTCTCCTTGACTTCACAAGCTCTCTCCTTAAACACATTTCTTCATCAAACTTCAAGAAAATCTCGATAACCGACGTCGACCGTGTTGACATTTCCAGAAAGTTCGCAACAGGTCGAGGTCAGATATTTTCAGTGACCGAGATATAAATATACTATCTAGAACATTCCAGTCATTAGGTAAAATCAAGATCAGGTTTTAAAAATAAGCATTTCTACTTACAAAAGTACCGAGAGAAAGAAAAAAAACTCATCCGAAATCAAGGTCACGGCCGTCTCCAGATTTTTAAGATTTTTATTTTTTTAAATCATAACTGTCAGAGACTTTAAAGATTTGTAGAGCAATGTTCGTCAAATATTTTTAGCGTTGGTCTCTGGTCAGAATTCATGTTGTAAATTATCAGTATCATCCGATTATTTTGTGGCAAATGATTTGGAAGTGCATTTGATTCACTTTTTTCTCAACAGACTGGTCAGTTAAATCTGTATCCGACTATAGATGTTGTATTAGATTTTCTAAGCCCCTCTCCCTGATCAAGGCACGACTATGATTTTTTCTCCTTTGTCCGTGTTACTAGACAGCAAAGGATCACCCTTTCACCCTGGCCCTCATTGCATAGGTTATCAGCTGTCTCCCCGGGGGAAAAGACTCAGAAGATTGAATCTGCCATCAGCAGACCCCTCAGAGATTAGTAGCTATCTCTTCTGGAATCATAATAAAGACTTCTGTACGATCCAATACATTACACAAGCTTGCGGGAGACATAACAGTTAATTGAGAACTTGTGCATTAACGATGGGATCTCTTATCATCGTATGAATTACATTAACTATGCATGCTGACCGCTACTATTACTAAGACTGCATTCAGCACCGATGCACTTATATAATTCTTACGATGGTAAGAGATCCCATCGATAATATGCAAGCTCTCAAATATTTCGGTTGAACTCAGCCGACAGGAAACTCCAGTGCATTTTCAATTTCATTTTTTTTAATTCTTACCAATTATTGTTATTAGCTGTAATTCTGATTATATAATTAAGGGAGAATTATTATATAATTAATGGAGAAGTCAAAGGGCCGAAACACTTGTTAGACGGGGGTATCTTTCTCTGAAGATCTTCTGTTGCCTCGCTCTCCGAGTAAGAGAATTTCCTATATTTTTATATAATCACATTATAATTGTCATTGTAATTAAAGCTCTTTCAATCTTGCAACTGAGAGTATGCGCATTAAAGATGGCATCTCATGCCATCGTAAGAATTTTTAAGTGCATCAGTGCTGACCGCACTCTTAGTAGCATTCAAGATGGAGAACTAATGTAATTTTTACAATGGTAAGAGATCCCATCCTTAATGCGCAAGTTCTCAAATATTAAGTGCGATACTGGAAATTATCCGCAGTCAGCCCTGAACTTTAATTAAACAACAAGAAAAACAAAACTGTCTCCCTAGAGTCCAGAAGGTCCATCTATGCCTTATCTCCCCTTTCCACATGTCTTGCTTGGAAAAGGGGATGTGACTCTTAGATGGAGACAGGGTATTAACACTAGGAGAGAGCCAATTTAGCTACACAAGTTAGTTAGACTAAATGAAGAAGTGAAGGAATTGAGGAGTAGCAGATTAGATATTCGGTTCCTTAGGGTCATGGTACAGTAAAAGTAGAAAAGCCACAGTAGTGAAATTATAGGGAAATATTATAATGCGATCCAGGCTGCCACCCATATAAATTTGTATTTTAATAATTGTTACAAAGAACATGACATTTAGAAACCTGGGTAGATTTAGATCAAAAGCATGAACTGAACTTTAACAGAATTTGTCTCGTTTAGTATTTGCATGTGATTCGTGCAGAAGTTTGTGTTTTGGGACTAGAGCATTTTTACCTGTATGAAGATGCCAACAGTGCCTGGCATTTTGGTATGCAAAAATTTTAAACTGTCCCTATAAAATCAGAAAATTGGTCATGGAAGCGTTGGATTAGACTTTCAAAGGCTTAGATTGGTGCAAATACATTTGTAGACTCAGAATAAGTGAGGTTTAGATACTCAAAGTATAAACTATGAATTGTTGCTAGGTGGGTAAGATTATCCTGTTTACTGTGTGGAAAGGCTAAAATATAAAGTAGCCTGATTCAGTGATTCACTGCCAAAGTTCTCAAAGTCATAGATCTTGGAGCATTCCTCTATGTGTCAAAATATGAATGAAGAGTTAGAGCATATGTGTGGAAAGTACAGTATTTTGATATGGAACTTCTGGATGAGGCAGTGGTGGATGTAAAACATTACGTAGCCCATAGTGGAAAAAACACTGGCATCTTAATGCCTTCAAAGCCAAACTATGCCACCCCTATAAAACTAGATTACTGCCCAAATAGTAGTGATCAGTGCCATTACCGTATGCTTTCCGGAGAGGTGGGAAAGTCATTGAATGATCTGGCCTGCTGGATTAACCATGTGAAGTCGGTTGACCAGTAGACATGTTAACCTGATTGTTATCTCTGCTTGCCTGTTTTGCATGACGTAATGATTGATGGAGTAATTCGATTAAACATTGCCCTACATGTCGGTTTTTATTACCTACATGTAAGCTTTAATATCTGCACGTATCCTTTATAACCTACATGTATCCTTTTTACGTATATGTATCTTTTATTTCCTATATGTATCCGTTATTATCTGTATGTATCTTTTACTACATGTACTCATCATAAACTACATGTGTCCTTCATAACCTACATGTATTCTTTATTACCTACATGATTCCTCTATTTCCTACAGGTATCCTTTGTTACCAAAATGCATCCTTTCTCACCTATATGTATCCCCTATAACCTACACGTATCCTTTATCACCTACTGTATTTTTTTTTCAAACTGATGAAATTTAAAGGTCGGAAGCCTACCGCTTTAGGATGAGCTTAAAATTTCCTCGTATTCTAACTTTTTTTTGTTCTTCATTTGATTAGAGAGCTCAAAATGCAGCTGGTGATGTGTTCACCACACAACGAATGCTGCATAGAAAGTACCCTACTATAGAGAGTAAAAATCACTGCAGAACCGCTGATCCGAAAATGTGACGTCAAACAAGCACCACCCCATTTAAATGCATGTTAAGTCAACCATGTTATTTTGACATTACGGACATAACGGTGGTTGTGTTTGACGAGCAAATTAACCGACACATCCGTAATCCATCACAGGAATTTGAGAGCTCTACACAAATAAAATAGAAGTCATCGGTTCTGAAATAGTAGGCCTCATGCAAATCGCTACGTTTAAGAAAGGCTGATAAAAAATACGGACCCCTTGGTTGTCTACTGTTAGATCGACTCTTCACTAACTGTTGTGAAGGATTATGACAAAACAAGACAGGACAGTCGACGTAAAAATGAACACACTACACAGCGCGGTAAGGTAAATGTGGTTCACAGGGTATTGTTTACAAAGGCCAGCAGATTTTAAATCAATAACAAAAGTATTGATCTGTAATTCGTTTGATTTCCAGAATATACGGGAAGGTCAGACATTTGTTTTCATTTTACTGGGGTTTGTTTTCAGCTCAACTTGAATGTTTAGAATAATTAGCACAGAGTGTCCCTTTGAAGTCTTTGTGGTTTTTTTTTCACTTGCTTCGGATCTAGACCTAGAAACTCATGAACTCAAACTATTCTTCATGTACGATCATCAAAGCTTACAAGGCAGCGCGTGAAAGGTTCTGTTGTTTCAGCAAAATGATACGATCATGTACTTCAGAGACCGCGCGGGTTCGAAAGTTTACAGGAAGAATCTGGTCAAGTTAAGTGCAAAATCAGCTGATGGATACACGTGAGTGGTCCCAAACGGCAAAGATCCAGCAAAGGCCGTGCTGTCCGGATCAGACTACGGATCGATAAGTAATAAAAAACGGATCCATATCCTAAATTCTCTTCCGAAATGAATTTTGGATTCGATCCAAATTCCACAATTGTGGAACACAATAAAATATGGAATTCAATCCAAGTCGGTTCCCGCAAAACAGAAATTAATTCCGGAATTGTTCCTCCGGATTCCGATCCTTCACAAGCCTGATCATGGTGCAGCACGTCACCTGTTTGACTCATCTATGTACACCAAAAGCGTGCTGAAAGTTGACTGGCATTGAGATAACAATGGCGATTCAGAGACAAGCATCTGTGCCGCTGTAACATTATTGTTTGTTATTATTTGTTAAATTTGTTCTGCGAGGCCATCTCTCGTTTTTTTTTTTGCTTTTTCTAGCGATCAAAACATACAGGAAATCAAAGAGAACTGAAAACTGCTGATGATATTTTATCCCGTGCCTTGCTTACAAGTTTTGACAGTTAGGTATTTTTGTACGTTTTCCTCAGCGATACCAATAACGGAGTCTTCCCATGATAAAAGATACAGCCATCTACATGCCAAACATATAGACTAGTCAGACCCGTTGTTACACTTGTCATTTAATGATGTAAGAACTGTTTTGATGAGATATGCCCTGTAACACGCTTGCTTCCTAAACTATTGACATATTTTTACTTCATGAGCCCTCTCTGCTGAAGACATCTGCAAAATTCGCTTATTTTGACTCAAAGAACTTTACGAAGCCTATATGTAATGTAACGGTACGGTCCTTACCTCTTAAGTGGCTCTTTCAAACTCAAATGAAGTGGTGCAAAGTCTGTAGACAGCGTAGCAACGTGTTCTGAACTCTTCTTTATACAAAGATTTTGATAAAGACCTCGATCTATGGGAAAATTACTTGTCCTGACACCTGTTTCAAGTTGTTGTTTTTTTTTTTCCTTGTCAAGGTCTAATCACGTCTGTCGTGACTAGATCTAAAGGTTACATACGCGCAGTACTACTGGTATTACCTAAGTTGGTCTCACTGTTAAGGGTGAATATTTCACGTCATACTATTCTCTATCCCAACGGCCTAGTGATCTTAGCTGTGACCTGTTCTAATGCATTTGTCACTTCTCTGGCCAGCTTAGGTTAAATTAAAGCAGCACTATTTGGGGTCGGGAGCTGGAAAGAGATAGGGCCTGACAATGAGCTAATCTTTGTTCTCTGGCATTAGCCTGAGGCTCCAAATGGGTTTTTAAACTAAGAGACACAGCAAAACAAAACTACTCGTCTTTATTACTTTATTAAAAACTTTAAACTTTATTAAAAGTTTGGTTTTTGTTTACCTTAGCTGCTTATCTCCAGTACTGGTCACTGGGAATGATCAACGAAAATTAGGGCTTGAGTGACAGCCGTCGACATAATACTATAATATAGTACATAGTAATATGTAGCAAAAAGATTTGCGCATTTGTAGTCTGTAGGATCTAATGTCACACAATGAAATTCATATATATGTATAATTCCTCTACAGAGGAGGAATGGGAAGAAACGGGTTTGAACAGATGAGACTAGTTCGGTTTTAATCATGGTGGACAGTATGCACACCGCAGTGTTATTTTTGCAGGCTGGTTGCTTAGTGGGTTTGCTGAATCCAAATTCTTGAAAAAAAGTTGGGAAATGTGAGTGCAAGCATGCGGCTGCGTCCAAATGAGAACAATATTATGCAGTTTAAGAATTTAGGTGGAAGCAAGGTGTCAGTTTATTTTGNGGGGGGGGGGGAGAGACTGGATACCAGTTCAAAAGTAAGTCAACTGATGTCTTATGAATGGGTATGCTCTAGCTGAGATTGCCAGTTTTTAGACCCTACGGCTTGCCTGCCAGGGCCACACAGAATATAGGGGAAAAAAATTCAACGGCTCAGATTTTTCTTAAAACGCAACGGACATCCTGCTTCCACCTACTTTCATAAACATGAAGGTCTACCCTGTCACTTTGGGGCAGTCATTTGCTTGCACTCAGATTTGCCAACTGATCTGACTGAACAAGCCCACTAGCTGTGGTATATACTGATCTGACTGAACAAGCCCACAAGCTGTGGCATATACTGATCTGACTGAGCAAGCCCACTAGCTGTGGTATATACTGATCTGACTGAACAAGCCCACAAGCTGTGGTATATACTGATCTGACTGAGCAAGCCCACTAGCTGTGGTATATACTGATCTGACTGAACAAGCCCACTAGCTGTGGTATATACTGATCTGACTGAACAAGCCCACTACCTGTGGTATATACTGATCTGACTGAACAAGCCCACTAACTGTGATATATACAAGAAACCACAAAAAATCAATGATGTTTCCCGTGGTTACCACCGATGCGCAAAGTTGGACAACATTGTACAGCTCCTTGTCATTTTGTTTTGCTTTGCTTTGTTTTATATTTTTATCTCTGATCCATCTGTTGTTAAAGTGAAGCAGTAAGACAGTGTGACCGCGGTAAAAGGTTGAAATGTTGAACCTAGGAAAATGACATAAAACAGCAATGTTATCAACATCGACTAAATCAGCTCTTGAAAGTGAGTACTTCCGCATTCGAGTACTAAGGGGAGGGGGTGGGGTGGGTTGGGGGAGTATATTAAAATTTATGGAATTTCCTCTTGTAGCCTACTTATTACAATAACAAGAAAATAACCACTAGATTGTACAAACGGGTCTTTGCAAATGTATTTTCATTTTAAAGAAAGCTAAATGTTTACATCTGTACACTTGCACAAAGATCCAAATTTTAATATGACATAGGGATTTCTTACGAACTTAATTTTTTTCTTTAAATTTCCTGTGTACCGAAGGATTCGAATTCACGCATATTTTAGGATTAGAATCTGGATTCGAACCCAGGGTAAGAGGATTCGATGGATTCGAATTCGGATTCGAAACTTGGCCATCTCTAACTCTCGCCGAAGACCAGTAACGAGGGTACTCGCTTCGATACCGAACAAGGCATCGCACTAGTTGTGATTGATAATAACAGCACCGTGGTGTCTATACGCCCAACGGGAGGCCTTTAAAACAGCGATGAATGTTAATCAGGCAACTTAAAACAGCGATACATATAACAGCGATAAAATGCCACAGTTTTTCTTCACGTAAAATCAAAATAGCAATACGGAAACTTTGTAGAAATTATGTGATTACTCGTATTAGATCTACCTGTAATATATCCTCAACTTATATTGTATGCATGTAGTTATTATCTTACAAACTTTCTCTCATGAATATCGAGGAAAATAAAACATTGTGGATTCTACTTAATTTGGCAATGAAATAGTTCCTATAATACATTGTATCTGATGTAAAGACTTATAAAGAATCATCTCAGCTATGCAACACAGAGGGCAACTATAAGGCATGGAAATATGTTAATTTTTATCTGTTTTAGACCTAGTGTGATTTGAGCTCTTTTATAGTGCACTGAGTCTAGTTCTTTTTTAACACGTTTAAGGGCGAGTGCGGCACCCTGTAGGGGTAAAATTGGGTCAAATTGTGCAAATGAATAAGGACAGTTTCTTAAACGGCGACATGTCCGTTATCGATTCCTGAAGTTATTTTCATGATACATGTCTCAAAAAGTTTATTTTGATGCAACAGGAAATGGTTACCCTGTCTCAAATGCATCTGTCGGTAATCTTTATCGTCAATTATCTCAAAATCACAGTTTCTTTCGTCACTCTATCCCTTCGATTTGACTTTTTGCTGGTCCAATTTAAATAAAATTTTGCATACCAACTCTCCGTGTCTCTGTTTTGAGATTATCACAGGGTTTATCGATATCTTGTGAATTTTTTTTATCTTTTACGAATTTTTAAAGTTGAAAATTCTCAAAATTTTCAATGTTTTTTCATGACATTCTTAAACTAAAATTATTTTTAAAATCTATCCAAGAAATCGAAAAAAGCCCGTGACATTCTATTTTAAATAAAGTGATCTTTTAAATGGAAAAAAAAACCCAGCATCCTACCATCTGTTGTTCTCCAGATAGAAGGGTTCAAAGTTATGCCAAAGTTATGCATATTTACCAATATGGCGGCCAAACAATTGGCGTTTCCACAGCAACGGAGGGAAGAAATTGCAAAACACCGCCGTTTATCTTCCTTCTTGACCCTATATGACCCATTTTTCACCCCAAGATGACAAAGTTCCCCTTATTGATAAAAATGACCTAGTTCTACCGCACTTGCCCTTAAACTTTGCATAGAGGAAACATGAAAACATAAACAACAAACAAGGGGAAATCTATAATTATTCATGTAAAATACAACCAGCTGTCGACCAAATAAAGAATTTACCTCTGGTGAATGAGGTATTTTCAGTTACACCACGTGATCTAGGGATTGCTAGGATATTTTGATAAATGACGAGTAATTATACATGAGCAGAGCATGTAAACAAACCAACGTGTGAGCAAGATTTCCTAGGTCACGTGATGGAGCTGAAAATACCTAATTTAACTTCCTAACCGTTAATATGTGCTCTCTCTCTCTCTCTCTCTCTCTCTCTCTCTCTCTCTCTCTCTCTTCTTCTTCCTTAAAACCCCAAATCCCAACTTTCAATCTAGGAGAATAAACTTCTTCCTTTGTTTTGTCTANTCTCTCTCTCTCTCTCTCTCTCTCTCTCTCTCTCTTCTTCTTCTTCCTTAAAACCCCAAATCCCAACTTTCAATCTAGGAGAATAAACTTCTTCCTTTGTTTTGTCTAGTTAGTCGATAGCACTACTGTATTATGGCCTATCTACCCTCTCTTTCTATCTCTCCCTCTCTTTCTCTCACTCTCTCTTTGTCTCGCTTTTCCAATTTCTTACCTTACCCCATATCAACTAACTCCAGTGTTTTTATAAAATCTTAAACTCCGCCACATGTTGTACAGCGTTAATATTCTTTATCCTGAAAACTTTCAAAATAGGTTTGATCTGTTTAAACAACGGCAGTTAATTTGGTTATGTGGGAAAACAGCGAGATCCGTAGACACGAATTCCTCAAACACTCGTTAAACGAATTCGTTTACTGAATTCCGAATCCATATCACGTGAACAGCCTGTGCAATGTTTCTAATTGTGAGACCCGCTTCGAGTCTCTACCCCCACACACACACACACACACACACACACACACACACACACACACACACACACACACACANACACACACACACACACACACACACACACACACACACACACACACACACACACACACACACACACACGCACGCACGCACGCCCACACACACACACACACACACGCGCACGCACACACACAAACACACACACACACACACACACACACACACACATATCCAGACTCGTTTTGGCCTGACAAAACTGGAAAGTCGACGGATTGGAACCTCGAGAATTGTATTCGTCAAATCTGATTCTTTGGTTCAAGGATTCGGCGAACACCTACTTTGTGTTCGAACATGCCAATTCCTAGTTTGTTTTGGTTTAAACAAAAACAAAAAAAAACTCCATTTCGAACAAGTCTTCATTCATAGTATATTTAAATTCGAACTTTCATTAGTGCCAACCGATACCATTGGATAAATAAATTGATCTAACCCCAGTGACTGAAATCAAATATTTATTCCTTTCGCCTTACTGTTTACTGGAGAAACTACGCTGAGTGATAATTGATAATTACTGTAGATCAATCTTTTGGCGATTATACAGTACGGTAATATAATATGCATGACCTTATTCTCCAAAATTTAGTGTGTTACCATGTGAGTGTCGGGCACAGCTGTAGTTATCTGTTTCGAAGAAAATGTAATGCACTTTTTACTGGGTAAGCGAATGAGAACCCATTTATTACCTATCGCTGACTGAGCAGTGTCAAATAGAATTACTTCTACTGCGCAAATGATACTTAGTAATAATTGTTATGTTCTGCAAAAGATTTAATTCATTGATTTACTTTGATAAGCAAGTTAGAACCTCTTTCTTGTCGTGAACTGTCACTGACTGAGCAATCTCAAATAAATTATTTTTACTATGCGAATAATATTTAGTAATTATTCTTAAATGCTTCAAAAAGATTTAATTCACTGATTTACTGGGGAAGCCTATTAAAACTCTCTTTCCATTCCTAACTGTTACTTATTGAATAAAGTCAAATAGAATTAAATTACTTATACAAAGCAAATAATATTTCGTAATAGTCTGCGATGTCTTGATATGATCAAAGACTAAATTGTAGTGGAGTGGGTTACATACAATTGCTAACACGTAAAGCAGGTAAGTGATTCCTGGTAATGCTGGTATTGACAGTTCGATTTTCAAGCTAAGTACCATTAGGATATCCCCAAACGGAATTTTAATCTTTTTTTGTTTTTGTGATTACCTCTTTTTGTGCTTTATTTAAGAAATACTAGCACTGCCCTCGTTTAAACTCGAAAATATCATGTTTTTCGAAGACAGGTCCAACCAATGTGACTCTAGACTGGCTCGAAATTCGGTCATGCGAAATGAAGGAATTTCAAATGCGATATTAATGAGGTTATGACTGAATACAGATCAGTTCTCTCTCTTTCTCCTTCTCTCTCCTCCCCCCCCCCCCNTTTCTCTCTCTCTCTCTCTCTCTCTCTCTCTCTCTCTCTCTCTCTCTTTCTCTCTCTCTCTCTCTTTCTCTCTCTCTCTCGTCCTATAAACACTATTGATTCAAGATAAAGGATACAGATATCGCACAAATAAATCAGGGATATAAGATGTTATGTCTTTCTGCAGGCATAGATAACCTTTGTGTAGGTGTTAATCATATGTGAGAAAATCATAATCTTCTCTCAGTGAAGAAAAAGAGCGGATTGATCAATAGAGATGCAAGTGAAGTTTTGGTAAATTTGGTATTTGAAGTAGATAATGATTTTCAAACGCACATAAAAGCCCGAGACAAATATTGGCACTCCTCTTTCTTTCTTCACATCTACCAATTTTTTCATTCGATCTTCGGCAATTATTCACTTATCATAACATTTTGAACTCAAAGGGCATCTGCTATATGTGAGCGATCGAATGACAAAATATCTCGACATTGGCTTAATTTATCAAAACGCTCAGTCACATCGTAGTGCCTTTGCACTCAATCTCTACTCATTTCCCTCGATCCTTTATTCGTTCGCATGCACGCTTTGCACGTCAAAGGCGTTGCCTGGCTTTTTTTTTGTACGCAATGTCAAATTTCAATAGCCACTCGCATAGCCTAAAAATGCGGGCGTAGCTTCCGAAAACAAAACAAATAAAACAAAAAACAGTAGCACCTGGACCGCCTTACTCTTTGGATAATGGAGGGCAAGGTAGGTAATATATTATGATGTATCTTCCACTTCATTGCTGCCCAGTAGGTTACACAGACCCAAATATTTTCGTTATATATTACTAAGTACTGTCGACTGTCGTCACTCCGGTCCTAATTTTCGTTGGTTATTCCTACTTACCGGCAGCGGAGTTCAGCATCTGATCTAATGAAAATCCATTATTTTTAATATTAATAGCCCATGACAAGTAAAGTTATTTCCTGCATGTGTCTCCTCGTTTGACCTACCCCCATGGAAAGCCAGTTGCGGTCTCTCTTGTGCACTGAGTTTAGCTCTTTCTTAACGCGTTTAAACTTTGCATAGAGGAAACATGAAAACATAAACAATTAACGAGGGAAAATCTATAGTTATTCACGTAAAATACAACCAGCTGTCGACCAAATAAAGAATTTACCTCTCGTGAATTTAACCTCCTAACCGTTCATATATGCTCTCTCTCTCTCTCTCTCTCTCTCTCTCTCTCTCTCTCTGGTCAGAATTCATGATGTAAATCATAAATTCTCCAACTATTGCAAGAGAATATGGGGCTCATATATGGCTCATTGGCAGCCCCTATCTTTCCAAATCTCTGAACCGAAATAATGCTGCTTTAGTGTAATCTAAACTGGTCAGGGAAGTGAAAAATGCATTAGAACATGTCACAGCCAAGGTCACTGAGCCCCTGAGAGAAAGAAAAAAACTTGTGATAATAAATAGATCACCCTTCCTTGTAACTCCAACCAAAGTGACCTCAAAATTAATGCTCGTGTGTAACCAGTAGAATAAGGCACCAAACCTGCAACAACGTGGCTTTGTGCAGTCTGTCACATGATGCATCTCCTTTAACCCTCTAGTGCCCACACAACCCAGTGGTACGGATGTTTCAGTGCCCGGAGGTCCAAATTTGACCCACAATTTTTCACCAATTAAATATTGAAATTGTTCAAAATCAATGTTTTGTATGTATTATGAGTGGCGTTTGAAGTGTGTATGTGAATTTTCAGAATGTTCCTACCAGTATTTCTATGCCTGGGCACTAGAGGGTTAAACATTTTCCCCTAGAAATTTTTTTCCTGCATTAGCTCTTTATTGTTAGGCTAACAAAAACTACCTGAGATCACAGATGTTTTATAGAAGTTTTTAGATTCGTTTATTCCTCAAATTTTTCTGCTTCTTAGCAATTTTGTTCATTTCTTTGCATTCTAGGAAGAGCAAACATGTGATATCCTAATTCCTACATTATTTGCTTCGGTGCAGCGATGTCAAGAAGTCCTGCACGCACTCTGACAGTTTTGGGATTGTAGAAGTGTAGGCCTAGCAACCACTGTGTGGGCTAAAATTGATAAAGAGAATTTCAAACGATAATTTTCTGCTACAACCGGAAAACATGATATATTGCTATAATGATACTGAGGCGCCATAAAATCTTAACCAGACAAACACGGTTCAAATTAATAAACGAATATGAATCGAAATACGTTGGCAGTGTGCGAGCATAAAATATATTATCCCTGTCATTCTAGGCGCTTATTTAGAAGCGTGAAATACGGGCAAGAGGGAAGTAAATTCTGGTCTTTCTCTCAAAATGTTTCGTATACATCAATCATTAGATGCAATTATAAGCGGTCGTGCTTCGCAAAATACAATTGTTGTCCTCCTACATGTCCTGATCTGGGACAAAATATGAAAGAAGGACAATCTAAAGAGGTTTGCATTGTCTCTATAGTGACGAAGCATTTATTTACCCTGTTTGCTATCAAGACACTACAAGCCTTTATTTGTCCACTGGCGACACCAGGAAATTAGTACTCGAGCCAGTTTAGTTGCTAATATCACTGATTTTAACACAAGAGACAATTTTACAAGCACTTGTATGTATGAGTGTCCTTATGTGTAAGCCCAGGTCCATTTTGCTGATTAGGAGAAGTAGATTAATCATTCCTGGAGAGATTCTTTGTTAACCCAGTAATCTCCACCATTAAGAGACAATATAGCAATAATTATGACGTTATTTGGTAATCTTTCAAGCCTAGGGTTATCATCCATCACTACGTGAATGGTGTTTGTCGTCATAAATTATGAGACTTTGAATGGATTCTGGTATTAGCAAATACACTGTTATTTGCACTATTATTTAAAGAGACATTTACTTTTCTCACAATTTTTTGTGTCT
Organism: Ellobium chinense; assembly: GCA_033807755.1. Lineage (NCBI taxonomy): Eukaryota > Metazoa > Mollusca > Gastropoda > Ellobiida > Ellobiidae > Ellobium > Ellobium chinense. The sequence continues at coordinate 349,720 of JAWQUT010000047.1, read as the reverse complement.
TCGTGGGTCCGTCGGTATGTAGTTCGGTGAATGTAATTTATTGTCCTTGGTGGCAAAGTGATCCTTTTCAGAGACTGATCCTGGAGACTCCAATGCCACTAGGCCAATATAATGATAAGCATCTATGTTTGTCCTTCGAACTGGAAGACTGCAGCAAGGGTAGATCGTATATGTGTGTTTTGTTGGGGTTTTTTTTGGCAAATTTCGGCGAGTTGAGCTTCACTCACGAGAAATACTCCCGTGAAAAAATAATATTTAAGGGCTTATTATTAGTAAAAAAACATAATAATAATAATATAGGAGGCATTAAGCTCAACGAAAATGTATATTCTATATTTTTTTCTACCCCCAATCTTTCGTTATTTGGACATTATCGCTTACAAGTTTAGCATGTTTCTTTGTTAACACGAAGAAGGATTGCCAGAAATTTTTCATCGGCAGCTTCGTAATTTCACTTCGGATTATCCTGGAATTATGCTTAAAGGTGGCTTTTTAGCCTGAATTTTCTACTTTGGCATACTTTAATTGACAGAGATGTGTTGAAAAATTTGAAGATTTGGTTATTGCTGTCATAGAAACGCTGCCATCTTGAACCTCGTAATGCAAATATGCTGTTTTCAAAACCTACCTAGTTTAGCCA
>JAWQUT010000047.1:337921-349029 GCA_033807755.1 Ellobium chinense | reverse complement strand
TCCTGTAATTGACACAACAAGTCATGAAAGTTAATCCTGGTGTTTTGAGGAAGTTCAACTTTCCGAGGCAAGACAAAGAATTAACTTTACAATTTAACTTTACTGCCATACTGTGCTATATGCATAATATTCCACAGTACATATCATACACATACTGTGTGATCACAGTATGCAATTATACATTCTTACTTATAAAAATAAAATGCAGATCATGGTCACTTTCGTCGAGGTTTGATTAGAGTGACTGATTTGGCCCAACAATAATCATTTGTGTATTTCTGGATGCCAGATTACATTAATTTATCTTTAAGTCTAGTAGTGCAAGACACCTGTTTGCCCACGCAATATCCTCGGCGCCTGACCCAGTATCGGCCATCTTATCGCTTCACTTTGAACAGCGTCGTTTCTTTGAGCCTACGTGTTCGACGTTAGGTCTTCCAGAGTCGTCACCACCATGCAATAAATTCGATGCTCGTGCTTAGGAAGTTAAAAGAAATTAACATAACGTTATGCTCATTCAAGAAAACCTAGTGGAAACATCACCAGGCAATCACTGCAATGGAACCCACAAGGAACACGAGGCAGGGGTAGGCCACGGGAGACATGGAAACGATGCACGGAAAGGGTCATGCGAGAAATGAAGCTCACTTGGAACGAGCTTGGAAAGATGGCCCAAGACAGGGAAAGATGGAATTCGCTTGTACGTGGCCTATACCCTGCTAGGGGTGAAAGGCATTGATGATGATGATGATGCTCATTCAACATTTGCCTTAGTCATTTTTGAGTTTTTAATAAATCTAGCGCTCTCAACCTGTTCCTCAAAGCACAACAATGATGCAGAACGTGGTTATAGCTTGTAAAATTGGGGTGTAAGAACAAGTCTAAAACTCTACATTTAGTTTGATAGGAAGAAGAAGGTAAATGGAAGATCATAGCAATTTAAACAACCCAGATCATCAAAAAATGACTTAGGCGAATGTCGAATGAGTGTAATGAATGTGGAATTGACTCAGCTGTAGCAGCCAGTGTAAACGAATTTCAACACTTCTATAGGATTTCTATGAATTTTTGAGCGCAAGAAGAAAATAAAATGAGAACAAAAGTCACGTTCATTTTGGGGACGAACTCAGTATCGCCCTAAGTGAGTGGGCGTTTGTCAGTGTTTTAGCAAAGAAAAGAGCGTGGGGAAATGATAACGATACAACGGAATTGAGCACATCTGAGGACACTTTTTGAAAACTTAATCAAGGAAACAAACATCAACAGGTGTTGAACAAACAAAGCGGGCAAATACTGAATTTTCATTTGACACCTTACACTTTCAGGGTTCTATGGATGACATGAAAAGGCAATAAAAATGGCTAATTTATTTCCCAGACAGCACGCTATCTGGCGATTCGTGCACAGCGCGACTGATCAGACACTTCGCTCAAGACTGCGGTCAGCTGCTGAGCAATTTCCTTCCGCCCAGGCAAATAATAATTATTATAATAGAGACCGAACTGCCGAGCACGCCTTTATCTGCGCGTTATTATTGATTCTATCGACGGCACCTAAAGCCACTGAACATGGGAGTGTTTGAAAGTCGGTGAAAGTGCCATGATTTTGAATGACGTGGTTCTACGGTTCCATTTGTTTAACTGAGTAAGTGCGAAACAAAAAAATAGTTGTACCCGCAGGCAAGCAGTCTATTCCTGAAGTGACGTATCTGTGTGAAAACTGGAATATTTTGTCAAGTTTATATAATATTATGTTTCTTACATACATGGCAAGCTCTGTCAGTCAGTTAGACCTACTCACTTCGTAAACTTTCAGACGCATTTTGCCTCTGGTGGAGTGCTTGTGGATTCTTCTTCCCAGAGATAAATTTGTTTTCCCTTTGGAATGCACAAAAGACTGTGTGGGGCCAGACATCAGCGATTTTGATGTCTAATGACTGCTATAAAACCCATTTCTCACCTGATCTCTCGATACACAAATAGCTCAAGGCGATTATGGATGACCAATTTAAGTTCCAGGTGATCAGTGCCCAACTTCGAGTCTGAGGGCGTCTGAGCTCGTGATTTAAAATCCATATCTGCAAGGAGACAATCGGGAGCGTAGCTGTCAACAGGTATGTACGGACGTATCAAAGACGATCTTAAGTCTGAAATTTCACTTTACATGACAGCATACATACAATATACGATTGCACCTCAGAAAAAATTCCAACAAAAGATTTTTCAACGGTTTATGGTCCAGGTGGGTGTGATGAATAGCAGGAAGAAATTCTACCAATATTTGAGATCCGGAAGTGCATTAAATTTGGGTCAGATTCAATATGGCCACCGCCGACCTTAAAAATGCACTATCCGGCTGTAGTTTCCATTAAAGTAGGCCCAGAATAATATTTTTGGTGTCTAGACTGAGGTATTCAGGGTCAAAAAACTTAATGGCACCAATAAAAATACCGTATGTTCCCACTGAATTGTTTACTCATTATAGCACGAAAATATGTCTTTACTTTACGTTCATTTCCAGACAAGCTTCATATTGTCAAAGCTGTGAGCTTTTTAAGATGGCTGTTAAAACTGTCAGATTTTTGCCAAAAACTTTCTAAGGGTGAAATCTACCCATCCTTATCCTCTGCTTGCCATACCGTATGATCTAGCAGTACAAATACAATCCTTCCCCCTTAATTTGGCCTAACCTCAAAAGCAAATAGAGTAATGTCTATCGAATGAGGCCACAGATCAGAATGATTCTACGGTCCAGATGAGGTTTATGAAAGAACAAATGGCAAATTCGTTGGGAGATATACACACATGCATATTTAACCCCTCTAAGAGGCATATTAATCAGATGACCGCTCCAAGTCGTGTTCATTGCTTATGAATTGAGTCAGAGAATACTATGACTAGATAAGAGGGTAGGAATCAGATATAGTAAACGGGTGGTAACTATGATTTCCAATTGATTCCACCCATTCTGTCTTACTTAATACGAATAGTATCATGTTTATCACCCCTATGTTTTCCTTTCGCATATCGGTAAATCCATTTAATATGGCAGCATTGAAAGACAACACAGATTATTAAATAAAGGGGAGCAATTATTCAGTTGCCAGTAACTTCTTATCAGTGAATCCTATTTCTGTGATGTTATTATTATAACAAATAAGAGGAAAATAGCCATTTCAAAACCAAAATGTAATACACAGTAATGCTAGTATAATGTCATGAGAGGAAAGGAAGATTCTGTGAACTGAAGATCCCAAACTAAAGTGCATGTGAATTAAGTATTTTAAGACTATTGTGAACTTACACCTGGCTAATATAAACGTCTTGAAAGCTCACAAAATCTCATACTTGCAACCAGATAATAAGTAATCGCAGCAGTTAATTGCTAAGTTACAGTGTGAAAAGAAGTGATGCGGTCAAGACGGTGATGTAGTATAAAAAGTCATGTTTCAGAATAGTTTCGTGACATATTGTGAATATAAGTGTTGATGTATTTCTATAAAACTAATTTAAATGTCACTTCAAAATTAATTACACTCTACACTATAACCTGAGACTCAGATTAGAATAGGATTATTGTAATATTCTATAACATAAGTATTGCAAGATCTTAAGGATGTGGGTTTTGTCTTCAGTTACAAAGAAGACCCATCCTCTGGCGGTTTAAGAAGTAAACAGGTTCGCCTGTGACTGGTACAGCTATATTGTTCTGTGCATGCAATATAATTGAATTCTATCCCGAAAAGCATTCATGTAGTTTAAAGTTGCTTTAAGATTACATCGCAGCAATATCGTCGTCAAGATATTGCCACACAATCAATCAGAGGCAGTTATTACGGGGGGAAAAAGGGATTTCCATCGATTCTGTCTTGCTCACTTTTACTTATTGTTTGAGGTTTACGTCAAAATTAAGGGGGAGGGAGGGGGGTTATATTTGTGCGGTTAGATCCTACATTATGGCAAGCAGTGTATATGAGCATAGAGATTCAGGCAATATCAATTCAATTCAATTCAATTGTGTTTATTACCATTGTAAGAAGTTTACAAAAAATGGGTAACAGCCACCGTCCGACGGAAGCAGTCTTACTTGCAGACATACATTACATCATCATCACTCCCACACACACACACACACACACACACACACACACTCACACACACACACACACACCCACACACATAATATACAAACATATTACACATACATACACAAGTATCATGGGACGCCCACTGGGTCACCGTCTCTGACAGAAGCTTCAGAGTCAGCTAAGGTCAGCAATATTAGAAAGGAGTAAATATGTAGGCTACATTATGCTGGGCAGAAAAGATGGCGATCATTCTATATTGGGGTGTGGAATGGGTTTTCAAAGTATGGTTTTCACAAATTTTACAATGTTTTGTAAAGTTTTTACGCACTTAGAATTAAATAAATTATGCATTTTTTGAATATTTCGGTTTGTCGTCACATATTTTTCCAGCCATCTTTTCCGTTGCATATTGTACTTTCTGCATATAAATAAAACATGAATTTCATCCCTTCCATTGAGTTTTACGGTATGTTATCGAAAAACTTCGAAGTGATAAGCAGTATAATTGATATTAAATTGTGTACCGGTACCGAGTATAATTTAAAGAGTTAAGAAAGTTCATTATTTTTATTATTACCTACCGTTTCCTCTCACCCTCAAATCTGGTCATATTATTTCCTAACTAAAATTAGCGCCAATTTACATGCTCTGGAGTAGTCGTATAGAAACGTTTATTTATCATTCTCATATGATTTTCCACTTCATAGCACGTACATTTGGACTTCAGAATCATCTTCACCTGTCGAGAGGTTCGACAACTTTCACTCTAGTTGTGTTTCAGGTTCACGTCAAAATTAAGAGGGTGGGGTTTTATTTGTGCCGTTAGATCCTACATTATAGAAAGTAGTGTACATATGAGCATAGGGATTGATAGAATATACCTTTAGAACGATTTTGGAAAAATGAAAAGTGCGGTATTCTCGCCAACATCATCAACATTATCGTATTCGTCAAGATGGGGCTGAAAGACTGCGTCAGTGTGGGTCTGCTGGCCCTTGTGGTATATTTCACCTATATGTGTTACAGATGGTTACAGGTGTACCTTTCTTTGATTAGGAATAACCGTGTCTGACACGATTTTAAGGCTGTACGCGGCTTCTGAGAACCTAGAAAGTAATTGAATTTTTCGGGAAAGTTTTTTCTTTAATATACAAGACAAAAGTCGCTACAACTTTGTTGGTGTTTAACCGCTTCTTTTGATTTTTGGTACACAAGTCAGCAAGATGTATATGTACAATTTTATTTAGAGAGATTTATTCTAGATCTATAGTTAAGTTGTACTGCTTACCAACGTACAAATTTCATCTTCCAAAGCCATATATATAAAGCCATTATAGCATTGCCGAAAGAGACCTTGGTTACAACACTTAAGGTTACAGGCCTGTAACTGTACTTTCACTTTGTGGTCCTAGAACTTAGGGGGTATATTTCATCTCCCCTTTTCCCTCTTTTGGCATGCCCTGCTTCCAGTAATAAGGGCTCCAGGGGGGAAATTTTGATATCATGGGAATCTGTGTCCATTTTACTTTATTTTACCAGGCACTATTTAGCCCTGGGCTGGAACTGCCAGGTCAAGGGTGTGCTCAGGCGGAAGAGGAGGGGTTTGGCATTGACCAGTGAAAAATGTAGGGTCTGTTTACAAATAGCAGCTAAGCTCAAAAATTCAATGGGCTTGCTAGGGTTGGGTAAGTCTTAAAATTTGGGCCACATAATGGGCTTCAATCTGGTATGGGTCTGGGTGAAAGCTAAAACTTTGGGTTCAGAGGGCAGCTCAAAATGTTAATATAGCCCATAGAGGAAAAAAGGGTCCAATCCTATTACAGGTCTGTAACCTTAAGAAGCTCCAGCCTTATAAATCCAATGCAGTTTTTTTTGTGTGTGTTTTTTTTTAATGGTATAGTTGTTGATGTATTAGATCGTATTGAATGCATATGACAAAATACGCTACCCGCAAATTTTGCCATCATTTGCTCTGATCTTTAAGTCAGTCTTGGTGACGGTATCGACGCTTACGTAGATCTAGGAGCTCTCCTGTTTTTTGGGTGTTTTTTTTCTTTAAAGGGCGCAAAAGAATATATGAAGAAGTAGGTCTCATCATGGTTTTGACTTATGCGATCTTATTTTTCTGCCGCACAGACTTCATTCAAGTGGAATACGATCGTGCGATGATGATATTGGGGTTCTTATGTGACCATGTCATTGTTTGCTAAGTGATCATCTTAACTCGCTCTGCTGTGGATTTCGTGAATTAAACTTTACTTCGTATACTGTAGCCAAGCAAGTTTTTGATCTTATGAACAATGAAGTGATTATTATCTTATCTCAGCATTTTTTTTTTTCTTTCTTTAATGGAATATCCCTTCATGAATAATGTTGTATAGTTTATTCACAAATTTTTTGCACAACAGTGAATTGCTATACCTCAGTGGCGTATGTAGCAAATTCACTGAAACTTGACACAATGATTCTGACTACTGATGATCTTCTCACATTTTTAGCCCCTTGATAATTGTAGCCGTTTTCGATTTTATCTCTTTGTTATAAATTTTTAAAGGTTATATAATACTACTAATAATAATGTGGTTTGTAAGTATCGTATCCAGGCTAATGCCTGCTCAAGCGACTTCACAATATTATTACCCCAGCAGGTCTGATCATTCTAGGACTTTCTCACCTCCCTGGGGAGCATACAGTCCCGCTGCCATTTAAAGGCGCTGATCACTAGCATTCTGGCAATATCTTCCACTGCCTATAGCGAGGTACCCATTTTACAAACAGGTGGATTGAGAAAATTAGGAATAAAATGCTTTTCCAAGCTTGGGTGAATGGCCAAACAGTGGACAATAGTGAATATCGCAATCGATTTCGCATAATGTTGCTTAAAAACACAATTTAATTTTTTTTTTCAGAAAATGGATGATTTCCTCTGCCCAAATAGCTCCCTTCTATCACCAGCTGCCTTTTCCCATAATCCCATGCGAACAAGCGGAATCTACCATGAGCGAATGGACACCACAGAGAGTACATCCCAGGTGACACTCGGTCCCTCCCCAACTACCCTCATCTCCGACGCTGCCGCTGAGCTATTCATCTTCGTGGATTTCGTCGTTATCTATTCTTTCATCGGCGTGTGCGGTATTCTCGCCAACATCATCAACATTATCGTATTCGTCAAGATGGGGCTGAAAGACTGCGTCAATCTGGGCCTGCTGGCCCTTGCGGTATCCGACCTCGGATTTCTCCTGTCGCTGGTCTGGCTCAGTATTTACTACTATCCGCTATGGAAAATGGCCGATGTGAACTTTGACCCTTTGGATTTGAAGCAACTGACGGCCAGCTGTTTCATCTTTTACTTTAAACGGGTCGGGGCCTGGATCACTGCTTTCATAACGTTCGAGAGGTGCATCTGCATCACCTGGCCTCTGAGGGTCAAAAGTCTCATCACCTGCAAGAGAGCAAAAGGAGTCATTATCGCCATATTCATTCTAATGCTTTTCACAGAAGCGCCAAAGTATTTTGCGTCCAACCTGAGGCTCGTGTTCGATACGACAAAGAACGAAACCATCTTAAAGCTTATCCTCACAGAACACTATGAACAGATAGATCCAGTGGTTAACGGTATAGGCGTAGCCTTGACCTTGGTGACGTATGTCTGGGTTATCACGTGCACCTTCATCATGATTGTGAGCCTCAGATCCAAAACAAAATGGCGACTGCAAGCGGCAGGGACGCATACACATGGCACTATCTCACTACGGGATAGTAGAGTTGTCCGAACAATGACTTTTCTGGCCATCATTTTCCTAGTCTCATTCCTGCCTGAAACGATCCTCTTAGCCACGATGGCGTTGGACCCCAGGGTCTCTTACGAAGGAGAGTATAACAACGTCTTCCTAGTGATGGTTGGCGTCAGCGAGACGCTGCTAGCTATCAATGCATCTGTCAACATTTCTGTCTACCTGAAGACAAGCTCAAGGTACAGGGAAGTGTTCCTGCAGCACTTCTGCAAATCTTGTCTCAGTAGAGAAAGTCTGCCTGTGAAATCAGATTATAGTTTCGCCGTGTCTGAGCCCAAATCACGTTCTTGAATACTGTTTTTGTTTTGAAGCAAGGATTAGCTAGTAACAAGTACAATGAGGTTGTCTTGCGGCACTCCTGCAAATCTTATCTCAGTGAAGAACGTCTGCCTGTGATCTCAGATCTCAGTTTCGTCCTCCGCGAGTCCAGACCACGTTCTTGAATATTTTCGTCGGGTTTGATATAAGTCCTAGCTAATTACGCGTATATAAGTACAAGAAGATCCTGCGCCACCTCTGCAAGTCACCTCAGGACGAGACGAAAACTCTGTCATCGGTTAGCTCAGATCTCTACTGTATATTCCATGAACCGGGGCATATCATAGTACAGATCTAGTACTGTATCATGATAGTGCGGGTCCGATCGAGGAAGTCAGCTGCCCTCTTCGGGTCAGCCAGGGAATCTTATAATAATATAGCTTTGTTTCAAGGATGATTTCTGTTAGTCAGGCTTAAAAGTTGTCCAAATGTGTGTGCACTTATGGGATGTGATGGCCATCTGCTTATTTTCACGATCACACAGCGAAATCTCGAAACTGCCGATTTTGTGGAGACAGGCCTTTAGGCAGTAATGCCTCCGTTTGCAATCTTTAAGTTTGTGAAAATGTTCGTGCACTTCAAGACAACGGGAGGATGACTACTGTAAGTCTGGCTACGGTCTACAGGGAAGATTTCCTACACAGCACAGCGGTATGTGAGCTCAAATATCATGTGCCTCAGTGCTGTCCAGCCACTGATCCGCAAACCAAAGTATGGTCCGCCAAAGATCTACACGTGCTGTTACGCACACTGGATATGGCCACTATAAAATGAAGAAATACAAAACTGATTCCCTAAAATACACATTTTGGTAGAGTATCCCTAATGTACCCTATCTGTGAGTCTGGAACACATTTGCTGATACCTATACTTTTCGCTAACTTCAAGATGAGTTCCTGTTATCAGAAAGAGAAAGCGTTCTTGGATGTTGTATTGTCGTGACTGGGGTTTGGAACAGATCGTCGATGACTGCACTTGACATTGTGCTCCAGTTGTACATATCATTGAAGGAATATGAGAAAACGACTAATTTCAGACGCTGTGTAAAACCCGGGGGTTGTTTTTTTTTTGTTGTTTTTTTCTAATTAATTAATTTTTTTCTAAGCAGACGAGGAATATTTCGGACAAATGAGGCGATTACGGTGATTCACATATTTGATAAACAAAATTAATTGTAGACGGAAAGTATGTCAGTTTACGTAACGTTCAAAATTAAGGAACTTGGTGGCCGGAGGAGACATGGTGGGCAAGGCAGGAAGGAGAGGAGAGGGGGAGATTAATAAGGCTGGTCAGCTGTTGTAATAGTAAAAGGGACGGGGGTAGACATTTCCTTCACAGCTTAAAGACTCTTCCTTGTCTTTAAACAATTTAGACCGCATAGTTTCTTCCACCTGACTATTGCTGAGAAAATACAGCTGGAAATTTGGGATTTTCATCCTATGCGAAAACTGTCTGGACCAGTCGTCTGTTAGCCTCTGTCTATTGGATATCGCGCAGCACGAATAATGACGGTTTCTGTTGGTTAGAGTGAAGATCCCGACATTCCTGCGGTGTTTTCTCAAAACGTTCCGGCAAAAGGGAAAATATACGTGCTTTATACTTGATGAAGAAATACTGTGGCTGTTTTTCCTTTAATAGACTCGTATCCAGACTTTATTGGCTGCTGTCGAGAGGAATGGAAACCTTGTGAGAATGTCCCGAATATTGTGAAGTGACTATTTCAAGCTGAAATAAAGAGAAAGCAGGTTCCCCGAATATTGTGAAGTGGCTATTTCAAGCTGAAATAAAGAGAAAGCAGGTTCCCCGAATATTGTGAAGTTGCTACTTCAAGCTGAAATAAAGTGAAAGCAGGTTCATGAGGCTCTTTTTTTTTTAAAATTAATTTGACAAACTCGAAACCGCAGCTAAGCATGGCAAGGTATTTCTCCATCACTTTGGTAGAATATCTCTGATGTCTTCGGCTCCCGCGCACATACAACGTTTGCTGGCCCTGTTTGGTTACTGACATCACATATACGGGGCTACGCTCTTTTTTTTCTATCACCACGGTTGCACGAAAGGAATGAGCCAATAATTCTGTGGGCGGTCCTAAGCAATAGACGTATCAGTCTCTAGGAAAATCACGTGGTGGAAGCTGATGCGGAAGAGTTGAAAAATAAAGTCCTAACTTTCGAGTGGCGTTTGCCATATTTATTATATCTTTGCCTCATTCATTAGCATAATTATATTCCACCATTGATTCTTGTCACATCCTTCTCCGATACAAGGCCGTTGATAAAAAAGTTCCACTAAGAAAATTTGAAACTGTAGATGGTGGCGACCATTTTACCGAACTCCAATTTCCGTGTGCGCAAAAGAAGGCACTAACTCTAGAAGGTACGCACTCTTTTGCGCCGCGACGATTGCGTATCAAGACAAAAGGGACCCGGCGCACTGAGTTTGCCATATTCTGTTTGAGTTGGTGCATTCGAGTGGATCCATGGAGCTATAAAGTGGATCCTTTTTATCAACACGTCCTTACACATCACGTCAATATTAATACAAACGACTGGCCAACCGCTGGCCCGCGAGCTAACTTACGGTTCCAGGGATGTAAAGCATGGCGGGTATTGTATATTGTTTATTGTTATGTATTATACTGGTATGTGCATAGTTGGCTTTCATGTGAATTATGAAATCAGTGATAGTGTTGGGCAATGCATGGAATGAAATGTACAATATAAACCAGCGTGTTTTGTCCTTCGTTTGGTTCTGAATTGTGTGAACACATGGCTGCAGCTGAGTATGAAATGTGTCGAATTCAGTTATGATATTCGAACAAACATGAGTGTAAGTGGTCGCAAGTTTTGGTCAGTTTATTTTAATTTTATTGTTTTTTTGGTGGGGTTTTTTTTTTTTTTTTTTTT
>JAWQUT010000047.1:303496-327372 GCA_033807755.1 Ellobium chinense | reverse complement strand
CAAGGAAAAAAAGAGAAAAATGATCAAAAATAAAAGAAAAAACATATCACTATATATGTACATGGAGAAAATGTTAACTTTTCACATTTAAAACATAAAACGTTCACATATTGACACATGTGACAAAAACCTGTCAGGCACTGACATATTGTATTCACTTACACAGATTTCAGGAACATATTTCTTTCAAAACTCGGTTCAAAGCCTTTTGAATATTTGTTATAGGTTGCGAGATCACAATCGGTAATGCTACCACTCTGTTAAGCTCTATTTTATTATTATTGTCAAAGAAGCAGTCCAGTCAATACAGGATTCCGTGCTAAATATTTAAATTTTTGTCAAAATTTGCCAAATCCCAAGGATATAGTTTAATTATAGCATTCTATTGCATCCCTTCCATCACCCCACCACCCCAAACCTTTCTCCTCCATAACCCCCCCCCNTCCCCCACCACCCACAGGAAAAATTAACTGAATTTAATCATTTCAGTATTTCAAATTTTTTGCAATTGAAATTAGGCACCTATTAGCAGATGGATAATGTTATTATTGCAAATTTCAAATGCTTCTACACCAACTGTTACTTCACAAGTAAAAAAAGATTGAAAAAAAAAAAACATGTCTATCAACAGCTTGCCAGCTGTGCTTCTGATACATATGCCCAGCCATGTCATCTTTGTGACAAGTGTATGCAATTTTTTAAGGGGGGTGACAAAACAGTCCGATCAGAGTCACCGAAACATGCATCAATTATTATATTATAGCTATTTGTTGTGGTGCCAAAAAATATTCATCACACTTTTTTTGCAACTCTTGAAGTTATTTGACTTCAATTTAGTGGTTTCATTTCTGGCCATCCTGTATTCTATTTGCAGTTACTTCTCTAGTGTGATGTTGTAAAAGCAAGAACATCTAGCACAAGCCAATCACTACATGAGTGACTGAACTCTGTGTCGACCACATTCTATTTATTACTGCTCTGACCAGGATAATTCAGAAATAGTTTTAGGATATCGTCATTCACATGATGAAACCTCACTAAATGAAGTTTTAGCTAAAATTGTAGTTTACAGACATCTATTCACTGCATTATTTTGAGGTAGTGGCTTAATGGTATAATCCCAAATATACCTCTATGCCCCAATGTCAAAAACCCAGTTATTGTTTAGATGCACATAATATAAAATCCAAATTCCATTTGTAAGTAAGAAAACTCGATTAAAACATTTTGGCACAAATTTCCAAATCTGTCAGGCCAACAGAACACACATGATCAAAACTCCCAATTCTCAAGAAAGTTTTATAATACATGAAAGGAGCTCCGCCCATCTACTTTTCAGAGATATTACGGGAGTAGGAAAAACCACGGATTATTTCCAAGTCATGGGACTCATTTATTTGAATTTTCCCTCAAGTAAACTTCTATTCCTTATAGACATATGCTATTTAATGTCTTGTTATGATAAATTTTACTAATTAGATGAGCAATCAGTTTGCAGACCCAAATTCCCCACTATAAAACCTCTCCATCCTTTTCCATTACGCATATTGCTCCTTTCCTCACTATCAGGCAAATCTTCTTATACAGGTTTGGTGGTGAATCAAATGTTTTCCTAATCTAAAATTCTAATATCGGCTGTGAAGTTTTCTTATATGAATGACAATATTCAAGCTTCATTAATTGAATCAGGAAAGTGTTCACTTTTCATAAAATTCTCTGATCTCTCTGCAGTTTCACATGGAGGACATCACTTACTTGACACAGATCTATTTCATTATTAATACAACTTCACAAATAATAGAAAAATGTTAGTTTAAGAGATCCATGATTATGGAATTGTCACAAAAAGAATGTCCACGTCCGCGATAAGTAGTTAAGACAGGAAAAAAAATGAAAACAGGGCAAACTGAGGAATGTTTATTTAAATTTTTTCTTTCTTTCTCAGTAGTTTCTCAGCATGGCGTAAATAACCTACTTCAACAGAAAGTGTTCCCTCAAATCAGTGAATTCTCTGCAGGGTGGCATCCTTGTAAAATGTAGAAATAGAGAGGCTGCCAAGATTTCATTAAAAGAACAGTGGAACCTCGATATTAAGTACTCATTTAACAAGTTTACCTTGTTATTAAGTATGAAGGTCATGTGCACGGATTTATTATTATTCTATCAGGCAGACCCTCTTGTATTAAGTAATACACCTCAATAATAAGTATAATTTTTCCATCGCCGTTCTTCAAGACACTGAGCCGAGTTTTGAAAAATATAAACAAATCTTAAGAAATGCTTCCCAACTGTCCAGCACTGACACATGTTTTTGTAAGTCAGTAATTCATACTATGGACACCTTGAGGGAAAGCACCATAACCTTGAAAGCCCGGAGATGGGAATGGACCCTGATTCCTCATTCCCTGTTGGTTTGGAAAGCGGTTTGGGTAGCGAGGATAGCCACGCTTGTAGCCACCACTTGGTCGAGGTGCACGGCCCACCCCGGGGAACCTGTTGTTCAAGGGTTGAGGCGGACGGAAATGTTGTGGTGGCTGACGCTGGAAGAATTGTCTCTGTTGCTGTTGTGGCTGAGAAGGCCGATGCTGCTGCTGGTTATAACCTGGAGGTGGCTGGTTATATCCAGGTGGTGGCTGGTTATAACCAGGAGGTGGCTGGTTATATTGTTGTGGTGGGGGTTGCTGTGGGTCATATGATGGATAGCCACCATTTCCTCTGGTGTGAAAGTTCTGCGGTTGACTGGCATGTCTTGGGTGGTTGGGGGACTGTTGCATATTGGGTGGTCGACTTCCTACAGGGCCATGTCTGTGACAGAGAGAAATAAAAGTCAAAACTTGCCACAAGCATCATCACACTACCTATATTAGATTTGCCACCTAGTTCACAATTACAACAGGGACACCTAGTCAGCAAAGTACTTTGTAAGCAGAATGTTGTACAGGATGTACACAATGCTTATTACCAGTAAAATCCAAAAGCAGCAAAACAGCACCCAATATATAATAGTGATGAGATTTGGGTTTTAGTGAGCAAGGATGTGCATAACTGAAGAATATTGTTCTCCCTTAAATTCCCTTCAGTTAAATCTTGTATGATCCCAAAATAAATGGGAGATTTGCTTGGTCTGTTATACTATTTCCAACAACTTTATCCTTTAGTGCAGCCAAACACACTGACAAAGAATTAAACCTATTGTAATAAAAATATCCCTCTTTTTTATTTAATGAATATATATAGAAGTTATAGATATGAAGATGCCAACAGCACCTCGCATAAAAATATGCAATTTTAAATTGTTCCAATAAAATCAGAAAAATGGCCATGGGGAGGGGAGAAAGGGGTTGGATTTGAATTTCAAAGGCTTAGATGGGTGCAGATACAGTTGTAGACTCAGTATAGGTGAGGTTTAGCCACTTAAGTACAAACTTTATGGTTGCTTCTGGGTGAGTAAGGTTACCCTGTTTACTGAGTGAAAAGGCCTAAAATACTAGGTAGCCTGCTTCCCCTCCTAAGTTTTCATAATCTAACTGTTTTAGGGACATTTTTCTTTGTGACAAATTTGGAGGAAATGCTAAACATCATGTTTGGAAAGTATTTTGGCTTGGGACCCCTGGATAAATTAATGAGAGGTGTAAAACCTTATATAACCAACAGAGAAAAAAACATTAGCATCTTCATATCTGAAACAACTGTTTGTCAAAAAAAAGGAGAAACTTTTTACCAGGAGAGCTACAGTATAGAAATAATTTACAGCCAGAATAAGAAAAGGAGTACAATGAAAAATAAATTCTATACCATCACTGAAGAATCTTTAACACATTAAAATTTCAGACAAAGCTTCAGTGTTAGAGTGTCTTCATACTTATAACTAACAGCAGCCCATATTTCCAAAAGTGGTTTTCCAAAACTTGGATTAGAAGCTTCTGAGAGAATATTAATGACAATGGAGGTTTACTGCTTACACTGAGCTTTTTAGGACTAAATCCAAACTGCAACAATTCAAATAAATCCATATTCTAGCATCAGTGTTTAAAGATAGTGAAAGAATGAACGAAATAAAATTGCATGAGTAAAAAATAAATCTACTGCTACCTCACCTCATTTGAAACCAAGTAACCAGTCTCTCTCAGCATTGAAAAACTGCACTACAACTCTAAACCATTAATATATATTTATATATAATTTTTTGCAAAGGCAGACTAAGAATTATATGCACCCTCAAAACACTGACATCTGGGGCCTCAAAAACCCTAATAATCAATAATGCAGTCTTCCATCAATGACAGTGATGATCCTACTCCCTACAACCAGTCCATCTTTGGGATCAATCACTCCCATAATATCCCCATTCTGATTTTGTAAATCTAACACAATGACACATTAAATCATAAAAACAATATCCACATATGCAATCAACCCATTTAATCACAACTTTGCGTAACAGCAAAATGTTTCAGTCAACAGGATGTTGCAGTTGCTATTTCGGTCACTGGATAATTGCAATTCTTCTTACATCCCAAGGAATTCCCGAGGAGCTGCTATTAAGCAGAGTCTAAATTTGCTTTTCTTTCACAAAACTTTCTGTGTTCTTCTTCCATCACTCTCAGATTGAGATGCTGCCTCTCGAATACAAGCTGCTGTCAACTATAGGTTACAGACTTCTAATTGGCTGAAAATAACATGCTGTTACATGCGTTAGGAAGACAGCAAAAAATCTGTCCTTTGGACAGATTGTGGAGAATGAGCCCTAGATTTGTGAACCTACCTGCCAATTATTTTACATTCTCTCCTGATTTTGTAAATTAAACCTGAAGTTTGTGTCTTTCGCTTCGGTTTCAGTGTGGCCTTCTCTGCGGAGCACTTGTCGTTAAGGAAACTGGTTAGCTTGTTTACACCTTTCGATGTATCGGTTCGCAGCTCAAAAACGAACTGCAAGATCTATATTTTGAACATCATTTTCAATAAGCTCATTGAATTCTACAAATAATTAAAGAAGACCTAGAGATTGTGGAATTTCTTGCAAGTGACAGTAGAGAAAACAGTTTATTGGCTCAAAGAGGGAAACTGGATTAGGCTTCTGTAACCTATAGGATGTCAGCTCCACCAAACAATTTTACTTCTAGAGTGGTGAGAGAGGGCCACATGGCATTACTGCAACCACCATACTGGGGGCAATGTTCCCTATCTAATGTACGGCGGGCAATGCTCCTTATCTAACATACTTTCCAGGACTGGAATAGCCTTGACTGTCTTGACTGGGGGGCTTGGGCTTTTTGTCATCAAGATTCACCTCCTGCAGCTTTATCAGATCTGTGGGAGCAAATTAACACATTCATTTATCATGTATTTAAGCATGTACATGTACGCACACAAGCACACACCCCCACACACACACAAAAAAAGACCTCACAGCCAAATTACAAAGTATTTTATCCAAAAAAAACAATATTGTTACAGGAAATAAACCTGCCATTTCTCAAAAAATGATTTGATAATGGAATGGCACCATTTCAACAGGTGATAAGCAGCCATAAACGAGAAAGTCTAAAGTTCTGAAGTTTTATTTTTGGTTTTAAATCTAGATGTAATAAAAAAGCTGACACTTATATATGAGAATGCATGGCCTGGCCTTCACTCACCTTCAGTATTAAGCCCATTGAACGTCTCATCCTTCTCAGAAGGTTTGGCTCTGTTTACACTTGCCTGCACAGTAATGGAAAACTTTAAAATGAGTATGAGAAGGAAGAGAGAAGAGAAACAGAGAGAGAGATGACGAGAGAAACAGAGAAAGACAAGATGAAAGACACTGTTTTTATAGTGAATACTGACAACCTTAAGAAGAGTTGAGGAAACTGTCCCCAGAGAATTTTCTGCAAACCCAAACATTTGCAGGGATTGTCGCAAGCCAGTTAAGTCATCTAGAATATAACCTCATCTGTCAGTGTACACAATATGAACACAGGCACATCACTCACATTTCCCAGATGGTTCATATCATCACGACGGATGACATTAATGAGCTCTGGATCTGTGTACTTGAAATCACCGGCTTCATCAAGAAAGCTACATTCGTCAAACTCCGCCAGCAATTTTCTTCTCTTTTCTTCATCTTCCTTCTCTTTCTTCTTTCTCGCCTCTTCTGCTTCCCTCTGTTTCCTGTGAACAAATAACACAACACATATAGATACTTCAATGTTGCTACAACCAGCAGATGATTTTCTTTCACCATGCATCTGAAATTGTAAACGTTTTCAGGGATATATAGAAACCCAAGTCTCTCTCATGCCATTTTCCCAACATACTCCAAGATCTGCATGATTAACACTTGGTATACCACACTGGAGGTTTATTTTTGAAAGGCCATATCCCACTATCTGACATGGACATTTGCTTTTTAAAAAAAATTTTCCAGCAGAGCCTTCTAAAGCGAATGACCTCTCTCATTCCATAAGCTACTCTTATGATGTAATATTCACAGTATAGTTTAATTCACTGAAGACTAGACAGTTTTCAAATGACATGGAATTATCATACTAAAACTAACAATTTCCAAGAATAATTTACAACTTAAAGCATGAGAAAGTTGGACTGGCCAAGTAAATGGACAGTCTAATTCAGTCTTCAGTGAATTCACTGTGACTGAGGTGGACAAAATGTAAACACCTCAAGTGCAGTCTGGTCCACTACTTTTGACATAAACAATTTTGAAACTGTTCACCTCCACCTAGATCTTAAGTCTCAATCTGTTCTTTCTTTACTGCTACTAAATAACTCACCTATATCAATGTGTTTTTCCTTGCCATTCTCTTACTTTTATGTTATTTCTTTCCATTATCTTATTTCTTTCACTATCGTTTGACTGCATTTCTTCCTCTTCTTCTTGTGCGTCCTTCGAATCAGACGTATCATATCAGGAGGCCAGTGGCCTATATAAATGATGCTGTGCACCTCAGATTCTCTGCAGTTTCAACTGAAGTGCCGAGCCTCCTGGCTACTAGGTTTTTCACTGTTGGTTGTACTTTGGGCAGTGCTGAAAACGTTATCTGTGTTTTCTGGCGCGGTTCCACATGAACAAGTTTCCTTGTCTCCAATCTTGAATGTCTTGTGTAGATTTTGCCGGAGTCTACTGTGTCCAATTCTTATCCTAAAAATTCCTGTTTGTTCCTTTCTGCTTAGCATGTGGACAGCGTAGTTTAGCCGCATGAAGGGGGCCGCACTTGTACGTTTGCTGTTGATATCCCTTTCGACTCCCCATACATTTCTTTTTGTTCCTCTTCATATTTATAGCACCATAAGACACTTATAGACACTTATAAAAGCTGGTGAGGGTTATCAAAATGAAGATCAAATATATTCTTTGCCAATACTGCTCTTGAGAAAATTGAGTGGTTATGCTTGAACATAAAGTTGTTTGCTTCCACAAAATTCTTGTCTAATTTCTGTGAATTTATGAAGGGGGTGGGGGCAATTTCACACAAATATTTTACTGAGAGATGAGTATTATAAATGTGCAAAGGAACAATTCTGGTGGAACAACATAAATCCTCTGGTCAAAAAATGTATTGTGATTTTTTTACCTCCTCTCTTCCTCTCTCCTTGCCTCCTCTTCCAGCCACTTGCGTTCCTCTGCTTCTCGAGCCTCCCTTTCTAATTTCTCCTTCTCTTCTTGAGCAGCCCTCTTTTTTTCCATCTTTTCTCTCTTCTCTCGTTCTTGCTGTTCCAGTTGCTCTCGGATTTCATTTTCTTCCTATAAAAGGTATTTAAGAAAGATTCATAATTTCACACCGGGTATAAAGAGTGACATCTTTATACATGCCTCTAGATCATGAAGGCAGAATTAGTGGTTTCTTGAGGAGGATTTAACTAAAACCTACATATGTGTTGTGTAACAGAATTTGCACTCATAACAATGAAAACATAAGGCAGAAATAAATTAAATGGTAAAACTTTATTAAACATTTTTGTAACATTTACATGAATCAATAAAATAGATGAAAGAATAATGAGCTCATGGTGCTCAAGATCAAATTTTGCAAGCAGGCACCCTTTGCATGCAAGTAAACACCATGTTACACAATCATTTTTGTTACAGAGATTTAAGTTTCAGCAACAACAGCGACAGAAGAAGCCAGAAGCCATGGTCAGTGCAACATTCACCAACACCAACCAAGGCTAAAAGCCCAAAAACTAGGACCTCTAAAGCAGCTAATGGGACGAAGGCCAGTCGCCCCAGCATGCTGGACATATTGTTGGAAGCTCTCACCAACAAAAAACTGGGAAAGGACTCAGCGTGCAGGCAGTCAAGCTGTTCATCAGACATGAGAAGAGAACTTCTCCAAGGCTCACCTTCAAAAAGCAATCACAAAGGAGTTGGAGCCCAAAAAAATTACTAGTTCAAAGTTTTAAGTTCAGAATCTTTATCAGGCATACGCCAAACACACAACCAAAGTCATCCGAGGACATTGGCATGAGAGGTCCCATCCTGCTGAACAGAGCTCTCCTCTCCCAGAAGGAAAAAGACAAGAAGCAAGCCAAGAAGACTAAAGACACCGAGAAGAAAAGAGCCACCATAACCACGGCAAAGAAACATTCAAAGTTTCCCTCTGCAAAATCAGCCAAGCACAATTCACCTTCAAAATCTACTACAGGTGCTGCAAGCATGGCTAGGAAGTCATCAAATTTTCCTACCAACAAAGCCTCAATGTCAGAATCTCCAAACAAGCCACTAGTAGCAAAGCAGACATCTGGGACCAGCCCGGGAAAGAAAAATGCCCCAAGCCCAAATCACCTTCAGAATCTACCACAAGTGCTATGATAAGGGCTAGGAAACCATCAAAGTCCTCAACCAAGAAAGCCTCGATGTCAAAGTCTCCAAAAAAGCCACTAGCAACAGAGAAGGCAGCTGTGACCATCCTGGGAATGAACTTTACCAACCAAGCTAAAAAGAGGGTGCTGGGCTCACCTATGACTTGACACGCACAGCCACCACATAGCAGGCTGCTCGGTTGGAGCCAAACAGAAGACTGCAGCAGTGAAAAAGGCAAAAAACCTAAAGAAAAAGCCAATAAAGTGACTTTTGGAAAATGGCGGATGCTTTGACAACTGAAACAGTCTGGTTTTTTTTTGTTTTTCTTTATCAAATTCAGCAACCAAAGTTAATCCCATTAATCTGTCCCCTAAAGAAATGAGACAGAAAGATGAAAGGAGAGAAAGAAAAGAAGCAGGCTACAAAGACTAAAGAAAAGAAGCGCCAAAACCTGACAACAAAGAGGTCAGGCCTAAATCATCTTCAAAATCTAACAAAGATGCTGAGAGCAGGGCTAGAAAACCATCGAAGTCCCTACCAAGAAAGCCTCAATATTGGTCTCTGGAGAAGCCACCCAGGGAAAGAAAACTATCCAAGCCCAAATCACCTTCAAAATCTACTAAAAGTGTTGTAATTAGGGTTAGAAAACCATCAAAAGTCCTCTACCAACAGAACCTCAATGTCAAAGTCTCGAAAGAAGCCACTGGAAGCACAGCAGGCATCTGGGATTAGCCCTGCCACTTTACCAACAAGGCTATCATAAAGTGGGTGCCTGGCACACATAAGACCTCATACCTGCAGCTACCATAGGGTCTACTAAACTGAGCAAGTCTGCCAAGGCTAAAGACAAGCAGAAGACAGCAGCGGTAAAGGAGGCAATGAAACCTAAAGAAACAGCCTATAAAGTGACTGTCTGAAAAAGGAGGATGCTTTGACAACTGATGCAGTCTGTAATATTTTTTTGTATTTAAAATTCAATAACCAACATTGATCCCATTAATCCGCCCACTCAAGAAATGAGACAGAAAGATGGAGGGAAGGAAAAGAAAAGAAGCAGGCTACAAAAACTAAAGGAAAAGAACACCAAACCGTGACAAAAAAAGAGGTTGAAGTCTCCCTCTGCAAAATCACCTGGACCTAAATCATCTTCAAGATTTATTAAAGATACTGTGAGCTGGGCAAAGTCCCAACTATCAAAGTCCCCACCAACAAAGCCTCAATCTTCAAGTGCCAAAACAAGCCACTAGCAGTGAAGCAAACATCTGGGTCCAGCCCGGGAAAGAAACCCACCAACATGAAGACAGTGACGGGTACACCTAAGATCTTGACATCTAAAGCCACCATAGGAACTCCAAAACTGAGCAAGTCTGCCAAGACTGGAGTCAAGCAGAAGAAAGAGGGCAGCAGTAAAAGCTGACAATCCCCCACCACCAAATGTCAAAGTCTCAGAAGAAGCCACTGGCAGTGAAGCAGAAGTCTGGGGCCAGCTTTGGAAAGAACATCATCCAAGCAAAATCACCTTCAAAATCCACTAAGGGTGCTGCAAGTATGGCCAGAAAACCATCAAAGTCTCCTACCACCAATGCCTTAGAATTTAAAGTCTCCACTGGAAGCAAAGCAGACATCAAAAGCCAGCTGGGAAAAGAAAATCACGCCAAGCGCAAATCACCATCAAAATCTACCAAAAGTGCTGTGCTTAGGATTAGGAACCATCAAAATCCTCAAGTAACAAAGCTTCAATGTCTAAGTCTCCAAAGATGTCAGGGGCAGCAAAGCAGGCACCTAGGGCCAGCCCAGGAAAGAAACCTGCCAACAAGGCTGTCAAGAAGAGGATGCCAGCCAACCTAAGACCTTGATACCTACAACTACCACAGGAATTCCTGAACTGAGCAAGTCTGCCAAGGCTGGAGCCAAACAGAAGACGGCGGCGGTGAAAAGGGCAATGAAATCTAAAGAACAGGTCAATAAACTGACTTCTTGAACTTGGAGGGTGCTTTGATGAATGAACAAGCCTGTCCTTTATTTATTTTAATTCAGCAAACCAGCATTAATCTCATTAATCCACCTACTTAAGAAATGAGACAGAAAGATGAAAGGGAGGGAAAAAAAAGCAAGCTACACAGACCAAAGACACTGCTAATAAAAAAGCCACCAAAAGCATGACAACAAAGAAGTCAAAGTCTCCTCTCTGTAAAATCGCTTAGGCCTAAGTCGTCTTTGAAATCTATTAAAGATCCTGTGAGCAGGGCTAAAAGAGCATCAAAGTCCCGTACCAACAAAGACTCAACAACAAAGTCTCCAAAGAAGCAACTGGCAGCAAAACTGACATCTGGGGTCAGCCCAGGAAAAAGCCCGCCAACAAAGCCTATCAAGAAGAGGGTGTCGAGCACATCTAAGATCTTGACACCTGCAGCCACCACAAGGAATCCTAAACTCGAAGTCTCTCTCTGCAAAATTGCTTTGGCCTAAGTCATCTTTGAAATCTATTAAAGATGCTGTGAGCAGGGTTAGAAGAGTATCAAAGTCCCCTACTAACAAAGACTCAATAACAAAGTCTCTGGCAGCGAAGCAGGCATTTAGGGCCAGCCCAGGAAAGAAACCTGTCAACAAAGGCTATCAAGAAGAGGATGTCGGGCACACTTAAGACCTCAACACCTGCAGCCACCACAAGCAATCCTAAACTGAGCAAGTCATTTAAGAAATGAGACAGAAATGGGGAAGATGGGAAAAGAAAAAAAAAAAAGCAGGCTACAAAGAGTAAAGACACTGATTAGAAATTAATCGCCAAAACCTGACAACAAAATGGTCCAAATATCCCCCTGCAAAATCACAATGGCCTAAATCACCTTCAAATATACCACAAGTGCTCTGATTAGGTTTAGGAAACCATCAAAGTCTGCTAAGGCTAGAGCAAAACAGAAGATGGCAGCAGTGAAGAAGGCAAAAAATGCTGAAGAAAAGTCAAGTGACTGCATGAAACTGCAGGATGCTTTGACAACTGATGCAGCCTGCAAATTTTCTTTTCTTTTAGAAATTCAGCAAACAACATTAATCTGTCTATGCAAGAAATGAGACAGAAAAATGGAAACCTACTTTTTCACGCTGTTTTTGTTCCATAAGGATCTGTTTCTTGGATTTCTTAGTCGTCTGTTCTTGTCCAGCCTGCAATAAAAAAAATTCAGTCATTAAAAACCATAACTTCATATATAATACTTATTTACAGATAATTACAGATAAGTGATATGCAAATTCTGGGCAGACCTGCTGCAAAAGAGAACAAAAAATTCTCATGGTACTATATAATTCATAGATATTTTTAGTGTCATATGTACCAGTCAAAATAAATGAAACATTTGGGAACTATCTTCCATCATCAGGTACAACATACTAGAAACTGAAAGACTTTGCTTTTTGTCACTAAATACAAACTGCTTCTTGTATGAACTTTAGGTGTCCCAGCATGCAAAGATATTTTATGCATGTAATTTTTTTTTTTTTTCTAAATCAGCATGGTGATTTATTTTCTCTCTTTCAGCATTGCTTCCGTTTGCAGTAGACTTTCAATGTATGGGAACAAGTTAATATACTTGTATAAACTGAACAGATATGAAGTGGGTCTGGATGAAGTATAATTAAAATACCACTGCAGTCCCACCACACTGCAGCAACTTATCATTACTCCCAAAATGGCCCATAAAACATATACTGCAATGGTAAACAAGAATTTCTCCAACTGAAAATGCCCCTTTTCAGTAATCAAAACACGTATTTAGAAGTGGATGGACATAATATTTATTCTTTGCACTTTCCAGGATTCTTCTTCTTTTTTACTTTGAAGACAAATATGAGCCATTCCAAAAAATTGGTCAAATACAATTTGCAGCAAAAAGCTATCACCATTATACACTGAAACATATTTTACTGAGAGACTTGAACTTACTTTTCTTAATCTGTGCTCATTATATACAAAAGACCACTACTCTCAGTGCAGGTTGAGAGCTTTTCTTTTTGTCAGTGACTATTACATGAATCAGCTTACTATTATATTATATTTTGGACCAGTAACTTTCACGACATGAAAGGGACACAATTTTTAATTCATTTTTAACATATGCACTCAGGAAATCAATTTTAGCAAGATAAAATTTTAATTGGCTTTATTGTTCATAGAATTTTATTCACCGCTCTTCAAAGTAAAATGAACAAATGATTGCAGTGCAGACTTATGCTTTATATTCATTATATGTAATATGTAATGGGGACGAACCTTTTGGAATGGCTCATACCTATGTGTGAGGACAGTTACTTTGATGAACATCCCAGTTACTCTGATGAACATCCCAGTTACTTTGATGAACATCTTAGTTACTTTGGTGAACATCCCCGTTACTCTGGTTAACATCCCAGTTACTTTGATGAACATCCCAGTGGTGAACATCCCAGTTACTTTGATGAACATCTGCCATCTAATTAATATACTTGCTGATCTTCACATGCTGATTTTCAAGTTGTCAGAAAAGTAAAAAAACTCACACTGCTACTAGCTTCTTCGCTGTTGCCATTTGCAGGTGATTTCTGCCGTGAGCCCTGACTTTTTCCACCTGTGGATTCCTTTTGCTGCTGCCCTTGTCCAGACCTAAAGTAAAAAAAAAAATAAAGAAGAGCTATTAACCCACACAATCAGACTAGAGAACGGCACCATCTGATCAAAACAAAAACTGGAACAAAAGGACTTTGCCCCTCTCTAGAAGAGCGCTCTTCAAAAATTAAAACCACTTAGTGAGGTCAACATAACTGCAGTTTTTGATGTACACAAACAGAACAATGAATATATGCACATAAATTTTAATTTGGCTGTGGAATTGGTTCTTATAGGAGGAAATACAAGACATAAAGTTGCTGTGACACTAGAGAAATTATTTGGTTTATCTGCATTAAATAGTGTGAACCATCAATTTTGCAGAGACCAGAAATCATCTAGTGCTACTAAGTACTAGAAAGCTCCCACAGATTGGGTGCTTCTGCCCAAGACTTATCAACCCAACAGAAACTGGGTCAGACTCTCTCCCCATCCACTCCTTTCCCCCACCAAACCAGCTTGTCATTTGAACATTTTACCCTTTCCATCACTGGAGTTGCTAACCTCACTCCAAACAAAATCAAGCAGCCCAACAAGTCGTTCAACCTTAACCTTCCTAGGTACACCTAGTGTTCAAACACATTAACCTTAACATAATGCTTAACCATTCACATAATGCTCGACCACTTTCCTGAAGAACGCCAGCAAATTCTTTCTCTCTGCAAAGCTTGTTCTGAATGACAGATTTCCATCTAAATTAGTGAGAACAGCAAGAAAGAAACAAGAGAGAGTAGTTTGACTATACTGACCCTGATTCTTCTTTTCTCTTCCAATTACTCGTGTATGATGTTTCTTGACCAGCTGATGACTGTCTCTCTAAAAAATAAAAGCAGAATGAGAGGATAAAATTATCAACGCTCATCCAGTGACACCTGGCTCCAACAAGTTAATATCATATTCGTCAAAATAACTAGTCGAGCACAGCCAAATCAAATTCTTCATTTTGAGGAATATATGATGCATTCATAAAAAGAAATGAACTCAGATCTGAAAGATTTGTTGAGTGAAGCCTAATTCTGACGACATACAAGTAATTGAGGTATTTGTGCTCAACTGTAAAATGAGTAATCACTGCAAAGTATCTTATTTCAAACAGTACATACCAGTACATCTAAAATAAATGTGACCAAACAACGGACTAAAAATCCTCTAAATCAACAGCAGATGTAAAAAAGTCTACCAGAGACAGCCAAAGAGTCATCAAATTTCATGTTGCCTTTTTCTTCCCTTTTACTTTTTTTTTTTAATTTCCTTCCCATTACCTGCATAAAGCTGAAAAGTGGAATGCAATTTCATCAATGCATTCTCCATCTTAAATGACACTAAAATTTTAACATCTGACTATCACACAAAACACGTGACACCTAATCTTAAAAAAAACTGATATGAAGTGTTGTAAATATGATCTCCAAATATACTTTTATGCCACTATGACCAAAACAAGAAAAAAACAAATTGTTACGATTTGTTTAAGAGTTAGAAAGACCATAAAAATAAGTGAACAGAAAAAAAATGCCACAACCTCATATCAGTTTTCTGAAAGTTAAACACTCACTCAAAGCGTTGGTCCATTTTTACAGAACATTGCATACCTTTGTCAGAAGCCAGCTTCTGCGTCCTCTTCTGCTCTTTCCTTTTCTTTTTTTTACCCTTGGCATTGTCATGAAAGTACTGGCCATGCTGTTCGTTGGCCTCGGTGAAATTCCCTTGCTGTCGATAGTACTGGCTGGTACTGGACTCACGTGGCTCCGAGTAGAAGAATGATTGGTAGCCCCGCTGTGGTGACTGGCGGTACTGCTGATCCCTGGTCGGCTGCGGTGATTGACGATATTGCCAACTGCTGCTGGGCTGCTGTGCCCCTCCTCCCCTCTGATTTGTTGAGGTGAAAGTGTAATGAGAACCATAGCTTGGGTAGTAATCGCCATCAGAATCGGAGTCATCGTCGTAGTATCCATAGAAAGGATTTGGAGTTGCTGTCAGTGAGAAAAAGAATACTCTCGCACTTGGTCTGGTGTCCATTTGCCAAGGTGACCATGTTTCAGGGATGACTTATATATCTAACCTCCATATTATGACATAATATGTGATATGTGACAACCCTTTTCCATGTTTCAAATACAGCAGAACCTCATACAGAATGCCTTGATGCATGGAAAAGCTATACTTATATTTATTAAGGTAAACTTAATATCATGGTCCACTTGAATAATGAGAAATGTTGAATAATAATGAATCCGTGTATATGAAATTCATACTTAATAAACAAAGTATAGTTAATAAATGAGTAGTTTATATTGAGGTTCTAGTGTATTATACGACATTCCAGGAGGAACATTCTACAATGGTTTCCTGTTAACATGAACTTGGAGGAAATAGCCAAATCTTAGCAGGTTAAGCAAGTTTCGTGTCATCCACTTACAGTATAATACAAGAGAAAACGACATTCTTTAACAACTATTGCGCCACAGAATTCAGCTTGTTGGCTTTTCAAGCTGTATATTGTTCGGATCATCCTACATTGTCATCACTTTTGAGTTACACAACATGTAATGTAATGTCCATGCACCCAATCACCCAGGGACAGGGGAAGCGGAAACGGTGACAGTAACTAACATTTTCCTTCTCACCGTCACTCTTTCTTCTCTTGGTGGTGCAACAGCTGTGAAGGCTCCCTTTAACTCGTTATCAAGTCACCAAAAGTAGCTTACTTTGAATAAAGAGGGTCTTTGGATGGAGATTTTCTTTTCATGTGGGTATTTCAGGTAAAGTGCTGTCATGTTAAGTGAACTCTACTGTTTGAGTGACTGCCATGTTTCCTCCCTTTGAAGTTAACAAGAGAATTCCTGCATTATAATTAAATAATGTGGACAAACCACATGACTAGGTAACAAATCCCATCACCCTCACCATTGCAGTCAAAAAGTGGCATGCACCCTTGACTTAAGTCCAAACCTCAATGTTATCTTTCACCTTTTTTTTAAGTCTGCTCAAAATTGAGATTTGTTCTTTAATACTCATTACATGTATGTGTTTCAGATTACATCATAAAAAGTAAATCCCATAGTAATAATGACAATAATAAAAGTAATAATAAGTCTACCACTAATTTTTATTCCATATTACACTGATAGCAGTGGTCAAAGTCCAGGTTAGCGCCACACCAAGGTAACTGTACCACTAGAATTAATCAAATGATCTGTTATACTCCTATGCAAGCAAAAAGATTTAAAAACTAATCTTTGGTTGAGGTGATTATCATCTCGCCACCCAGGACTGATACTATTGTAATAGGTCTAAAAATTACTTTAAGGACTTACAACAGCATTATTACCACACGGTAATCTCTACTGCAGAAAGGAACTGATATCTTGTTTCTTGGAAGCTTCTCAAAACTAACTCACAGCCACCAAGATCCTTTTTAACTGTAACTTCAAATTCTATGAATTGTAAAGACTATTATGTTCTGACTTCACCAATGTGAAGCAAAGTCATGCATTTTTGTCGGTCTTCAACAAAATTTCTTAGGCTTCACATATCCCCATAAACTTTACACAATCCATCTATTGAAATCTGTATACACACTGAAAAGTCTGCCATATTCTATGAAATCCTAAGACTTCCTACCTCTCATATGCTCCTCAAACAGCCATGGAAACAGGAATTTCAGTATTATGAACTGTAATGAAACAAAAGCAAAGCAAACTGTAAATATAGGCCAGGAATTTTCTTATCTGACAATTGAGAGTTGCCTGCACAAAGACTGTATTATTGTATAAATTATACAAGAGAGATCGTCTTAACACTGGCACCCATTAAAATGGGCACCCACACATGATTTCTTCTTTTCTGAGACGGTATCTAAGTATATGGAACTTGAGGAGCCTGAATTAGAAACAAGAGTTTGTGACATTCTGTCAAATGGATGACCATTTGATTATATAATGCCTTGTCATTGCACAACAGAAGAGGAGTGGACTGGTAAAAGAGGCAATGGAAGAGCTGAGTCAGGTTGTCCACAGTGATGGAACCAGGCCATAAAATATAAAGGTGAAAACTCGTATGAGTTCTCAGACATGGTGCTCTCTTCTAAGTTACTAATAATGGTCTCTAAAAGGCAAAAAAAAAATACAACTTGTTCCATCCTCATGCATGTTATTGAGAGAAGCAGGTCGATGGAACTAATTATCTTAGGTAATAGAATCTTATTGACTGGCCTGTGCATTACATCTAAACTGAGCTGTATGATGAACTGATATAAAAGGCAATGTATTTTAAAAGTTTATAACATTTGGAAGGGACATTCCATCCTCTTAAATAAATTTTGGCAGAGGATTTGCATGTAAATCTTAAGCTGGATGGGGGTGAGGAGGGTTAGATTTTTTTAAAAATTCTTTCAAGTTTCTGCATAGGCACTGAGGAAGCATCTACTCATGTTTAATGAAGTTTTGAGGGAGTGGATTTTGAAGTGTAAGGGAATTTTTCGTACTCAAGTATGGAGAAAATTCTGACATAAGACAACGACTGCTATGGAAACAGGAAACTTACAAAGTGCATGTCTTCTGCATTTGTATGATCCTCCATCACTCGGTTCAGGAAGGTATCACCTAAGATGAGAAATTCATCAAACTCAATCATCTTTGTATCAACATTATTGCAGTGCACCATTCTAGTCTCACACCTCTGGAAACTACATAAATCCCAAAAGACAACAATAAAAAACTTGGAATCCAAATAAAGATGCCATACATAAAGCTTTTTAAAGCCTTTCCAAAGAAATGGCTCACCAGAATTAACTCTGGGCTAACACTCAGTCATCATGGTGAATGCTCAAACAAAAATATCCTTCTCCAAGAATTTTGAAAAAATTTTTTTAAATAAACAAGTAAATAAGAAACAGACATTTCTCGAAAGTTTTATAACCTCATTTTCAATAAAGACGGACATAG
This sequence comes from Ellobium chinense, assembly GCA_033807755.1. Taxonomy (NCBI): domain Eukaryota; kingdom Metazoa; phylum Mollusca; class Gastropoda; order Ellobiida; family Ellobiidae; genus Ellobium; species Ellobium chinense. The sequence goes on along the minus strand of JAWQUT010000047.1, from coordinate 308,981 downwards.
TCAATCCTTATTTCTTCACACAACAGACACAAGGAAATACTTTATCCCAGCCAGGTACTCTTTAAAAAGTTCAAACCAAGACTGTTTATGAGAGCTACCACAAGAATAAATGAAGAAAAATAATGTACCTTCTGTCAAGTACTTGTATGCAGCATTTATCTGCTGAAACTTGTCTGTGGCATCTGAACTCTGGTTCTGTGGAATGATCGAGAACAACTTCTATTGAGAATTTATAACACATCAGAAGCAGTGTAAATGAGTCTTCCATTTACTCATGCACCAAAGAACAGTTAATCTTATTTTCCTGATAGGACCTCACTGGGCAGATATGTTCTTGACTTATGATGATAATATAAATTTATGCACTGAGCAGTATTACACAATTCTTTTCAGCTTTGGCAGATGACTTATTAAGCTTGCTTTAGGCAACCCCCAGGAAACATTATTGTGAATCTGTGAACAGAATCATTGTTCATTATGACATTCTGCCAGTCTTATGCCTTCAGGAAGAGGCACATTTACTTTGAAAACTCAGCACGTCAAGTTTTGAAAATTAATCAATTTTTACTTTTTGCAGTTTATTCTGGAGGTGATAAAACAGTGTTTACTTCTTTCACTGTCTTACTGTGGAAGTGATTAAATTTCTTTTCATTTACACCAGTTGAATCTGTAACAAGTTCTTTCAGTCCTCCTCTACATACAAGGACATTCTGCGCTAAAGAGAGTTCTAGTCTGTTCCAGGGGTTGGGCCACACCCAGTATCCTCCGGCTAATATTGTATTATCTAGAGAAAAATCAAGGAAAATCTTTTTGTATTTATTAAAATGTGGTATTTTGGGGGATTTGATATATGGTTATCTGAAAACTTTCAGTATTCTGCCATCCTAGGGAAATCAAAGGAGTTGAACCCACATCTTTTATTGTTCTGTGAGTGTATAAATCACGCAGTAACTGACAGACAAATCCAGCTGAAAGTCACGTTAGTTATGCTAATTTCTGAACAGCTTTGACTTTACAATGATTAGTTTGGGTGTTTCTGACAGGGGATGAATTATCTTTGAAATATAAATCGAACCAAACATTGGCATTATACCCATCACATGGAGTCAGCTTAACACTTGCTGCTCCACTGCTCAAGTCTGACAGACCTGCCCAGACATGCCATGCCAATACCTTTCACAATCATAACCATCAACAACACACTGTATACATCAAAATACACCTGAAGAAGACATGTACATAACTTTCCAGGAGGCAATGGGCTGTCAAATGCATAATGCTCAAACTGAAGGGACTATAATAATCATCATCACAATCAAATATATACCGAAACTGGTTGCCATAAGGTCAATGTAAATGCTTTTCAATAATTAGTGTAACTGACGTGGCATTTTCCTGGAAATGCCCTGAGATAAATACCTTGTCTGGGTGATACTTCAAGGCTGCAGCTCTGTAGGCCTTCCTGATCTCATCTGGTCAGAGAGGATAATATTTCAAAGATGAATTATGGAATATGCAACTTAATATTGCACCAAGTAATGAATTAGGATACAGCTGAGCACAAAACTCCAACAATTCTTCATGACCACCTCATCTTGTTCAAGTCTGCTGAATTTCCGGGAATATGTGAAGCAATAGTAAAAATAAATAAATTCAGGTCACAGAGATTTGTTTCAAGGAACTGTGATTTCGATTTGTATAAATTTGTACAACTGTATTTTGCTGCCTTGCAATATTTAGCAGAAAAAAATATTAAAAAAACATCAAAATGCTCTGCCAAAATGGATGATTTAATTACTAGAAGACAGTAATTCCTGTGACAACAAAATGGCATTATTCTGTTTCAAAAACACCTATGTTTTACAACTTCTGAGAATTACAGCACCTTTGGGTCGGAAGTGACCCATCGATCTGTGCCTATTGAAAATTACTCTCAAGTAGGGAATGCCAGTGAAGCAGCGACTGCTGTGGCAGTTGAAGCGGCAAATCCATTCTCAGTCACTTTTATAATTCAAGGACAAAAATGTCAGGGCAGTTAATATCAAAATTAAGGGTGTGTTTGTTGAAATATAAGCCTTTAATATAAGGGGCTCTTCTGATGATAACTGGCTTAACTTATCATAAGCAGAAATTTAGTACATTTGTCTTGCAGTCTGTCAAAATAAAGCATGTCAATGGCTAAGAAACCACTATCAGACTCCAAAAGTGATTTGGTATCAAAATTTTGTTTACTGTGGAAATCGAGATTTAAATCATTTCTATCCACAAACTTAATAATTTTGTGAGCAAATATGATTGGCAACTGTGGTCAAATTTTAGTTTTTGTGAGGTAGATTTTGATGTCTGCTACTCCTAGAGTGGAAAATTTAATTGTTCTTCAAACATGATTGTCTCAAAGTTTTCTACATTGCGTAAAGGTCACCCACTGCCAATTCCAACAACTGTAACTCGTCAGAATAATGTTAGCTAAGAAATACTGTCATCTTATAAAAGTACACACATTAAAATTAGACTTTCTATATCAAACCAATAACCTGATTTGGTAAAATGCGACATAAGGCTCATTTTGACCAGCTGCATGACATTTTATGTCCTAACTTTTAAGGACTTACCTTCTGAGGCCCCATCTTTCAACCCCAGAACCTCAAGACAACGAACCCTTTCTCGGCGATGGTCCATAATTTATGCTGTTCCAACTTGCATGTACTGATCTTCAATAGATGAAACATAAATGAAAAATATAATGCCTCAATTAGATAGTGCTGGGGAGGCTATGTTGTTCATGTGCAGTTGGAGTCATTTCAGAGGAAACTATAAATTAGCTTGCTTCCAAAAACCAAATATTCATTCAGCTCTGCAATACCAAGCTGCAATAGGACATAAATAGGAAGAGCAGCATTGATAATAACATTTTCAGATGCTCATTAAACACACAGGTCTCTGTTCAAAACTGTTCTTTCTATCAAGCTTTTTATTTGTTTAAAATATCGAGTTTCATGGGACACAACAACAAGGTTATTATCTGCTATGCGCTACCAATTTCCCAGTCTTGAAATTTTTGCTTATTATTAGAAAAATGAATGTACAGCCCAGTTCTGGTCTATTCAAGCAGCAGCTCATCAAGTCATCATATTTAATGAATAAACTGACAAATGAATCATGAAAGAATATACGTTAAAGCCATGGGAAGAAAAACACACTCTTTCCTCAGGATCTACACCTTCTGTTTAGATCATGTGTTTAGGTGGATGCACAAGCTAGATAAATGTAACTGGCATCAGACTTTGCCAGTGAATCTCAAGCACAAGCAAGATGTTATAACTTTGGACATTTATGCTGGCTGATACAATTAACGACTAAATTAACAGAAGGAATGTTAATATTTGATCCAGCAAATGCACTACTCCGATCTGATATATTTAAATAAAGCCACAGTAAAGAGACACACAACACACAAGATTCTGTTGCCAACAAGAAAAATAAACCAATCATGAAGATATATACAGAAATATGTATTCAAGCGGCTATCTTGAAGGACAGCACCGCAAGGATAATGATACAGTTCATTTAGTCATAGACAGGTCATGGACTAGATCGATATTTCGACTAAATCAGTGCTGTTGTTAGAGAAAGCCATGCAAGCTCCGAGAAGGAAGTAAGATAGCATTACTTTAATAATATACTGAGACTGTGGTGATTGCTTCAGGTAACTGTGCCTCCACATTTTGTGTCTGAAAATCAAAAAACATGCTCTTGATACGAAGAAGACATAGGCATAGTCTACTTGTCCCATGCATACTAATTGTGCAGTTCGCTAATACTAGCTCCCTTGCCAATAATAGTTAACTGAGAAATGCAAGAATCCTGATGACAAACCAGTACGTTGTCCCAATCAGCTGAGATGAGAATGGAAACCTCAAGATTATTGTCGAAGTACTGCAACTGAGGAGTCACACACTGACGTGCAAATCTCTTTAACGGAAATTCGATCTTGTTCTAGACGTCTAGCCTCTTTCCTCCTCCGCAGAGTTGTGGGGAATCTGGCCCTGTGGCCTGTGCTGAAAAGTGCATTGTCTGACCTGAACCTGATTGAAAGTGCATCTAGACGATCTAGTCTAGACAAGATATGCTATTTCGCACTCGGGTCGTTACATGTTGAATGCCCAACAACTTGCTTCAACTTCAACTACCTGTGAACTCCAGGCGAGCCACTATAAATGAGCAAGAAAACTCGAATCAGTAGTTTCAGTTTCTCATTCCCGGGAGTGCGCCATATTGAAATTTGTAAATTGCAGACTGGACATTTCCAGGAAAAAAATGACATGACGTGCGGTCTTAAAATATCGATCGGTGAAACGACACGTGATTTCCGGATGCTCGACAAGCACGGTAGTCTGTAAATCATTGAATAATTATCCATGTGTGTGAGAAGTCACACGGACACATGAATGAAAAATGAGTAAATCCATCTGCCAGTTGTCAAAATACAAATCTAAGAAACACAGATTCACCAGTCATCGGGCTTAGCAGTAAATACAGTGGTTTGTGTCTGTAGCCTATGTATGGGTTTTTTTGGGAGGATGCTTTGTTTTATTTTGGGAAAAGAGGAAGGTTGCGGTTTACGAGAACTACTCCGTAAAAAAAGAAACAACGGTTTTTCTCTCCGACAGATCCGTGATTCACAGTTATTCAGCAGGGTTAATTGAAATTTTACAAATGCGGCTGCGTTCATTAGAAACAAACAAACAAAAAAACTGTCTATGGAGTGCGGTTTAAAAACAATTTGCATGTCCAGTCAGACAGATAGATAGTGGACAGATTTTTCACGACTTGTTTACTTTTAATGGAAGTTTTGGGTAAAACAAATGTAAAAGACATTTAACGGTCATTAAGTTGAAGATGACATACTCTGCTGAAGTCATTCTAAAGAGAAAAATAAATTCAACAAGAATGCATTCACAAGTAGTGCACTCACTTGCGAAAGCCTTAATTGAAAGTGCTTGTGCGTCAGAGTGTAAGTTTAACCGGGTGGCAAGGCATAATGGTATACTCCGATTATTCATTATCATTAGGAGGGAGGAATGTGAGCCTAATCTGATAATCATTTCGGATGTTACATGATGTCACCAGGAATTTTACCAAATTACTGTGAAAGATCGATTTTGAAAAGGAGGGCCGAAAAAAACCTACACTAGAAAATTTCATGCCCCTACCGGGAACCGAACCCAGGGTCTCTCAGCTTGCAAGTCTGAACGGGCTACTACTATACCACCACAGAGACACTAACTTCACAACAATTTATTTTTTAAAAACTTCCTGCCTGAATAATATGTTCCTTAACTTTCACATGTAAGCCTGGTGTTCACCCGTGACCCTGACACATTTCCTGACTGCTCCCGCAAGGAAATGATAATAATGTTATCTTCATTCGCAAGATAATTAAAAACCTTCTTTTCTTCTTTTTTTTTTTTGAGGGGGGGGGGGG
>JAWQUT010000047.1:284903-297312 GCA_033807755.1 Ellobium chinense | reverse complement strand
CAAGATATAGATACATTTATTTTTTGTTTGCTCATAATGTTTGTATTGTTTATAAATTTCTTTCCCACAGTCAGTCTGTGAACAACAAACATGGAAAGCAATTTTCTTTCTTCACATCCACAAAGCCACTGATGTTCATGGAGGCAACACTGACGTTTTCCCGTAAATGTAAACTCTGGCGTGGGCCTACCTGCATCTTTTAGTCGAAGATTTTCATCGAAACTAAGTTTATTTGTTGCTATCAATTTTAAGATATTTGGAATGCTGTTATTTTCTCTTGACTGATCCATGGCTTTCTTCGGTTGTAAAACAAATACACCTGCAAATTCGCCTAAAACCAGCACTGCTGTCGGTATTCGTGTAAAAATAAGCCCAAAAAAAACAAAACTTCCCGTCTCCCTCAAGACCGTCACTTCAAAGTACGGTATTCAAAGTGCTGTAAAAATATCATGTATAGTATCATAATAAAGTTATCATCAAGAAGCGCTGACACCAATCAAACAGAGCAGGACGAAACACTTAATCAATTTAATGTAAAAGGTATTGAGGTCTCTTTTCTTGCTCCCACTAAAAGAAACTGTAAGGTTAATGGTCTTAGAAATTATTCATGTTTAAGCAAAATGAACTAATGCTATTGTGATCATCATGAGCTCTGCAATCTTTTAATGTTTACGGTGCCGTTTTCTCTAGTCCTTGGGAGAAAAATAAAAGGAAGAAAAACTCTGGAACAGGGTTGCCAAATTTGGTTCTCTCGGAATCAATTATCAGATTTTTGGCTATAAGATTATTTAAGGTACGTAGTTCTCAAATAACTGATTGGTTCTGTGGTTCATTTTTTAACTCTAACCGACTGTACATCATAGTTACTAATTTCGTTTAGAAACACTTTTAGTTTACGTGTACTATTATCAAACTGCTTGGTACCGGTACTTCTGTCGCCAGATGAGCACGAATTAATGATCAATCTATAAAATGTTTCCATTTATAGGTCAGATCTTACATTGCTCTAATATCTGTAGAAATAGAAATGTTTATGATAAGTATAATACCAGTGTATATCCTTTACAAACATAAGTCGTCATTAATTTCTGATCTTATGTCAAATTTTGACCCAGGCCGCCGTTCGGTGCTATATTTTGGTACTTTTTCGGTTGTGATTTGGCTCCCGTTTGATAAAAAATGGCAACTGAGTTCTATACGTCGTTCGCGGCACGTCAAAAAAAAAAAAAGTAGGGGGAGTGGGATGGGAATGCAGTCTGCGTAGAGGATAATCAGTTTTTTCTCTCAGATTACTGACCTTTTTTAAAATGGTTTTTCTATTAACGTTTCCTTCGAATGCAATACACTGTGCGTATGGGGCTGGAAAATCTGCGAGACGAGTACCGGGTCACAGATTAGTACTGCAGTGTTGACAAGCTTGTCTGTACGCCAACGCTTGTAAATGGTACGCAAGTGTAATCCATGTAAAACAATGAAGGTAGTTGAACATTTTAGAAAGCACTTAGCATTAGTAAAATTGTATTAGATGGAAACTATAATATAATGAATGTATAATGGCTATTATGAACTGGTAATCTCAGATTCATAGATTACATGGACGCTACGCCCCTGCCAGTATTATAAACACACTATTGAGACTACAATGGAAGACCTAGACAAATCGCCTTCGGGTCACCTTGCGCAATGTAAAGCCATCTATTACTGTACTAGGCTCACTGAGTCAGTGGACAAGGGAATTAAATTTTATTGAAGTGCCCGAGGAGGCAGGTAAACAATAACTTAATACCCCAGATGGCGAGACAAATGCGATAATTGTCCTGTTTACGTCAAAAGCTGTTAAGTCGGCTTGTCGCCAAATGTAAACCACTGCCTAAGGCGACAGTAAAATTTACAAGGCCAGACTGGCATGTTCTAAGAAGAAGGTCTTTGTAAATGAGGATATCTCCAATGTATTGAGGCTTACCCATTTGCAAAAAGATGGGCTCAGCTTCATGGTGTAGACTGGCCAGAAAATTACGTTTGCAATAAAATTAGTTTCTTCTTGTTTTCGTTCTGGATATTCGGCTATAGGTGGAAACGGAGGAGGGAGAGGGGGTCGCTGAGCATAGAGCGGTTTGTCCAAAGATATTAGTCAGTCTGCTACCCAAGCAACCAAAGGTCATTCTTTATAAAGCTTGACAGATTGTCACTCCCCTACGGTCTGGATGGGTTCCTCCTGCAAGGTCGCGTTCCCAATGTTTAGTTTATTAGCCTAGGCCTGCTAGGTCTAGCCTAACTGGACCTAAATTCTACTATTTTGGAGCCATTACACCTTAGTGAGTGATAATATACATGTATTTTTGTGCGATCCTGGCCCTGTAACTAATCTGTACTTTTTTTTGTGCCTTTTCAACCAACCTGTTTCTAACTACTCAAATTTTCGTTGTAGCTTTTCAGGAATTGGGATGATGCCTACGGGTTTTTTTAAGTCCATACTCAGTGTTACGGTATGGACATCAAATGTGACTCTACGAGCGGGTATTAAGTATTATAGCACTTTCGACTGATACCGCATGCGTAACTATAAGTGACAATCATGTTCAACTATGATTACCCTGTTGAGAAAGTCAGCCTTCGCCCCTGCTTCATTCTTACATTTCTCATCTTCGACCCCTTCCAGTACCTGCCCCCCCCCCTTCTTTTCCTCCGCCTCCACCTTACCCTAAATGAAATCACATTTTCAATTAAATGAAAATATATAGTAGTGACAAAAAGCACAGAAAACTGCAAAAGTTCACATCGAAACCACCTCTCTTCCCCCCCTCCCCTTTTTTTTTTTTCAAATTTTATATTATTTCTTTGTTGTTTTTTTTTTTTTATCATAGGCCTACACCACCATATTTACACATGTGTTTATAATGAAACAGAGGAAGATAATGTCAAGAATGAACGGGGAGAATGATGATAAGTGGTGATATACTTCAGGCTCCCCAAACCCCAAAGGGTTCAGTCACTCTGGTTGTAGGGAGACAGACAGACAGATAGACAGAGGCAGGCAGGCAGACAGACAGATAAGCAGGCAGGCTAGCAAGCAGATAGACAAACAGGCGTAGAGACAGACAGTCAAGGAGAGGAAAAGAACGGGAGATAGTGAATGAGTCTCAAACGGCTTGAAAAAAATTCACTCTAGACTAGTCAGTCCACTGCACAAAACCTAAAAAGTCTTCAGAAGAAAGAAAAAAGAAGACCCGGACATCAAAAACTTGCTACCCCATGCGATCAGGCCATGAACCATTAATGGAAGGTACTACCCTTTTCCAGAGGTTGTAATGCGCATAACACTAACAGGATGTGCAAATTATCACTATGAATGCAGTGGATTACAATGCAAACTTGCACAGCAAAGTGCTGAGTGGTGCAGTTTTTTTCTCTCAAGGGTGACCATTTTAGGACAACTGTCATTTGTGATGGCACTAGTTATCTGACACCAGATTTCACCCACGTCTCTTAGACACCTTGATGCATGATCCTATGAAGGCTATTCCCGATTTCCTGTCTAGATAAATAGTTATTCCATTTAACATCAAAGGGTGTTGATAGTTTCAGATAATTCTGCGTCAAGACAAAAAAAAAATGTGTAAAAAAACCTTCATAGGATCACACACAAAGGTATCTAACAGACCGGGGGGGGGGGGGGNGGAGGGGGGGATGAAATTTGGTGTTGAACAACTGGTGTCATAGCTTATGACACTTGTTCTAAAATCATCACCCTTGAGGGAGAATAATGCACCATTCAGCACGTTGATTTCCCTTTGGTGTGCAATTTTGTATAGAAATCCAATGCCTAATGGGGATAAGTTGCACAGCAAGTCATGTGCATTACAGTCTCTGGATAAGGGTAGTGCCTTCCCTTAAAGATATAATTAGTGTACATTCATATCTGAGGCTGAAGTAATCTCCATTAGCCTTACGTAATCTTGGCCTAATCCTAATCCTACACTGCAGCTGCTTTAGCCGTTTATAGCCCATAGGCATAAACCTTTTTTCCTGATCCTCCTTCCCCGGCGTTGCGCTAGGCCTGTTGTTATTGCATCATGCCACCTGGCCACGCTTTCATCTTTCAGTCAGCAAGTGTTTGATCATAATAAAGAATGCTTTGTCCCAAAGGGTACATTATCTAGTTTTGCGTCACCATGCATTCGAAGGCTTTGGGTTTGCGCCATCTTATTTTGAGTTGAGTTGAGTATCCGATTCGACTGGTACTGGGTACTCGTAGTTCCTATCCTAGCTTTTGGTGTTCCGAGTTTGGAGGTACATGTACACACTGTTTGGTCCCGATTTGTTCCTTCCGTGCTTACCTGTTGTAAGAGGTACCCTAGAATGATTTAGAACGGGAGAATGAGAACCCATTTATTTCTTTTTTGCCGAAAATAAATACGAGATTACTGAACTAACGTATTTTGAATCACTATCAAATGTGTCCCTTCATTATGGTTTCATTATATAACAAAACACAGATGATCATCATTACCACCATCTAACTTAATATGTGATAATACAAAACATGACATTAAGGTCATGGCTTTTACTGAAGGAAAATGATGATAGTGCAGGGCGATTACAACACATTGTGCAATAGTTGTTTTTTTCTTTTCCCCTCTTTTGTGGAATTGCGCAGTTTCCACTCGTTGATAAAGAGTAAAAGAACAAAATTCTGATTTAAAACTCTGTAATAGACACAATGTACCCACGTGCGCACTTGCGCACACACAAGGGTGTTACATCGTGCTGCTATGCCTTGAAAAAATGCGCGAACTTTCCGCTGGTCGTTTTGTATTTCCGGCGCCGTTCGTCACGTGCTTTTGCTGTTCTTACAACGCAATGGCGTAGTAATATACTGAACTTTGGATAGTTCTGACACGCAAAGCTCTTCTCGTCAAACTTAAGCTAAGTTGATATTTTGCATTTCATAAAATTTGATCTCTCAGCAGACGTCGTGGTAGGTAAGAATAAGAGCAATTCTTATCAAATGAAAGGTCGCGTATGTTATTTCTTTTGCAGTGCGGATGAATATTAATCAATATGTTCGGTGTAAGTCATCTTCTGCACGTCACTTCCTTTTTACGTCCAACTTGGAACGGATAGACAGCAAGGAAGACTTCCAATCAAGACTATCACGCTTCATTTTGTGTTCTCAACACACCGTGACATGTTTTGATTAACTCAAAACCTTTATTAAAGTTAAAAAAATAAAAATACCAAAAAAATTCGCAAAATTGTATAAAAAACCAAAAAGTCAATTTGAAACGTGGTCGACAACCTCAACAAGCTGTTCTTCTTGTAACCGCCATTTTCCTCATCAAGTTAAAGACTCGTCGTATTCAACAGATAAACCAAAAAAATGAATCCCGCAACCAACTATCCGATGGCGTCACTGTACGTCGGTGATCTTCATCCAGACGTAACAGAGGCTATGTTGTTTGAGAAGTTCTCAACATGTGGACCAGTGCTGTCTATTCGAGTTTGCAGAGACATGATCACCAGGAGATCGCTGGGATACGCCTATGTCAACTTTCAGCAACCTCATGATGGTAAGCTGTCAGTGTCATAATTTGCATCAGAAACCCAGAGATGGGCTATTAATGGTCTTTTTTTTTTGTTTTTAAATCTCCACAGTCTAGATCTAGACTAGACTAGTCTAGAGCTAGACTAGAGCATTGCTGTCGAATGAAAAATTTGGTTTCAGTTTTGGTTTAGACTAGTTTTAGCCTTCTAATACTTCATGCCTCATGGTTGTGACCTTGAGCAGCTGGTGAGGCTAGCAACCATATGGAGCATGATTGAGCTGTTTCATGGTTGATTCATTTATCACCAGTAGCATGAATCATGAATTTTAGGATGGAGAAGTGATGTAGAGTAGACTAGCAGGAATGATAATCTGGTCCTAAGATTAAATTAAAATCTTTTTGTAGGCTTAGGGGCCATTCTCGCTTGAATTCTCTCACGAGTCTTGTGAATGTGGTTTGACTAGTCTAGACATCAAATGACTAGACTAATAAGTGAACTGTATTAGTATTAGACGGGTACAGTAATTATACAAGAGCTGTCTGGTCCCAAGGCCCAAGAGATGGCGAAGACCTAGACCTAGTTATCTAGTCTAGTTGCAATGTTAGTCATTGGAAAGTGTTTAGATTTACAGTGGCCATAGAATTAGGTAGATCTAACTGGTTAACTACTTAGGTACAGTTTCTACACTCCATTGGCTCTAGATTGAGAGAGTAGTTTTAATTGTTTCGGGAGTGATGAGAGTTGAGAGACCATTTAGTCTAAGGACGCTGTTATTCGTACAATTGTTTGAATAACTATAACTGGTTATTCGTACAATTGTTTGAATAACTGTAACTGATTTTTCGTACATTTGTTTGATTGGCCTTCTCTAACGACAGCACCGATTCCATGACTTGTCTACGAGGCCTTCTCTAACGACAGCACCAATTCCATGACTTGTCTACGACTAAATGAACTGTATCATCGGTGCTGTCGTTGGAGATTGCCGTCTATGACTAAATGAACTGTATCATCGGTGCTGTCATTAAGAGGTAGCCGTTTGATTAACTTAAACTATAACTGGTTAATGAAGGGAGAGAGATATTCGTACAAAAGCCTTCTCTAACGACAGCACCGATTCCATGACTAGTCTACGACTAAACACTAAATGAACTATAACCACTCCGCTGGACCTACATTTCACCTGTGTTGTGCACTTTGGACTTCTTAGTCGTTCTGGAATCTAGGTCTAGTCTAGACAGTCTAGCTTCACAAAAATTTATTTATGACAGTAGTCTGTGCCTTAAGCTATTTGGGCTATCTCTAATGACAGCACCGATGATACAGTTCATTTAGTCGTAGACAAGTCATGGAATCGGTGCTGTCGTTAGAGAAGGCTGCTATTTGTCTGACTAGACTAGCCATAATAGGAGAGAATTTGGAAGTCGTCTAACGTGTAGAATTCTAAACATCTATGACTATAAGATTCTTGTTACGTCATATGCATTACAGTTTACATGTTTGAACTTTTCATGACATCATGGCAGGAGTATTGCATGTTTGTTAGTACCTAACCATGCTAACAGTAACAGTCATTCAGTATTCATGCTAAGTCAGCTAAGATATGACAGCTGTGGACTTGAGGAAATCAGGTTTTTTTGGGTCAGAGTCAGTTAATTTCATGAGTTTTTCCATGTATTTGTTTTTGTGAGGCTAATCTCACTAAAATAGTTTTAGAGTGCAAGAGATTTAACCTACTCTTTTTTGACATTCCACAGCTGAGCGTGCCATGGACACCATGAACTTTGACACAATCAAAGGTCGCCCTATCAGAATTATGTGGTCTCAGCGAGACCCATCACTCCGCAAATCTGGTGTGGGCAATGTGTTCATCAAGAACTTGGACAAAAGCATTGACAACAAGGCCTTGTATGACACGTTTTCAGCTTTTGGCAATATCTTGTCATGTAAGGTAAGATAACAGTTTCTGCACATTTGGATTATAATTTCAGTAAGTCTTTCGTTTTTCATGATGGACATTCATTTCCTTAAAAAATGTATATCAGCAGTATTATAGTTCATTCTCACTTTCTTGGCCTCTCATTGTGTTTCAATTTCATCATAATACAAGGAAGCAAGTTCTTATTAGCTCTAGCCATTTAGTATTGTCTTTTTTTGGCAGATTGCCTGTGATGAACATGGATCCAAGGGTTATGGATTTGTCCATTTTGAGACCGAGGAGGCTGCCAGGCAGTCTATTGAAAAGGTCAATGGCATGTTGCTGAACGGCAAAAAAGTGTAAGTAACTTTAATGTCTTATTCAGAAGTGTTATAATTAAAGGATTGTATTGTTTGATAAACATAGCTTTATAGTAGTTTGTTATACTTCGCTTTGATAGATTATGATTTGAAAATGTGCATCTAATCCTCATGTCTGATAATTCAAACTGGTTCTGGAGATTTTCAAGGTATGTAAAAAGTGTGTGGCTCTAACTGGAAAATTCTCAGTCTTATATGCTGCCTGTAAGGACAGTGATGATCAAAGACACTTGGGACCTAGACCAATTTATATCACTTGAGATTCAAAATGCAAAACATATGTCGGCATGGATGTGACTTTTCACCTCATATGTGCTGCATTTCTTGATTCACATCCAGGGATGCCACTCATCCAAGAATTATTGGAAATCTTAGAATATCAGCAGCTCCGAGAATGCCATTCGAGGTCGGTCCAAGAACCCGTGATGACTCCCAGAGTATAAAAAAAATTTCGAGATGCGAAATTTTATCGGAAGTTGTGGTACGGCTGCCGTATGGATAGATCAGCAGGCACAATACGCATAAAAGCGTTTCAGTACGGCCGACGTATGGCTAGATAGTTTAGAATTATTAAAAGGTCACTTCCGAACTGTCGTAGATGTGGTTATTTTGGTTTTGAAAACTCATGTAGAGACACCCTGATTTGGCGATACGCTTTCCAATGCATATGTTCTTCTGTGGAAATTGCCTTGTAGGCCTAGCTTAGCAGTACAAGGATTGGTTGATCGTCCGTTGCTCTTGCTCGTCTTCGGGCGGTGTGTGGGTTGGGCTGGTCGACTCTGTAGAACACCTTGGCTAGGCCTAGGTCTACGTTAATTTTAGGAGATAATGTGAATCATGACTGAAAGCAAGAGATCTTGACTAAGCTACAACATCTTTAAGGGATTCCTTGTAGTATCTAGGGGTTTCCCAAAGAAAGCTTTCTCTTCCCAAATCCCAACCCAGGCACTTTGAGAAACAGGATTTTGAAGCAGTTTGTCCTAGCCTTTAAATTTACAGTCAATATCTGACACTGATGAAGAACATGTTTGAATGACTAATCAGAAAATTCAAACCATATGATGAGTTTTAATCAGATAGCCTCATCGGCTGCCTGATCCTTGATAAATAGGGATTGGCAAGTCTGCTTTTGATTTCTGTTATGATTATGTATTAAATTTATGCATCTTTATTGTTTAGGAGATAGCGTCATTTCTTCATTGTTTAACCCTTTCAGGTGCAGATTAGTGGTCAGCCATACTTACTGCATTGTTCCACCTCCTGCTCAGCTGACCTGACCTTGTTTGTTTACATTTTTTTGGCTTCCAGCTGGAGTTTAGAGGGTAGTGCAGAAAAACAGTCACTAAAACTGTATCATGCTACCAATGACTTTGAAATTTGGCAGGATTGTTGAAAAATGAATGATCTATCATATTATTGTATTTTTTTAAATCTGTGTGTATTTCTGTTACTTGTTTTTTATTTGTATTGTAAGTTAATTACCTTAAGTTCTTGACTGACAACAGTACAAGTCAAGAAACAGTTGTTTCAAAGAGAAGTCAGAACAAACACAGACAGAAAATAAAAGAGAAGAAAAAGTAATATTGAAAACCCAACTTACAGAACAGATGTTCATCCTTTCAACTTGTAATCCATCAGAATTTCAGAACACTAAAACACCATTTTCACAACACTACACCATATTTAATTATAACCAAAAATAAAAAAAAATAAGACTATACAGGAACTTTAAGCACAAATTAATGTTATCCAGTTATTGAAAAACTCCTGGGAGACACTGTTTATGGCAAGTCCAATGTTTTGGCCGTTTACAGCATCACCTCTAGCTTCAGCCTGCAATAAACAAAAAAAAAATAAACAAGTTATGTAACGAATTGATATATAGCTTACCACTACTAGTGGGATATGGGGCTGCTTGTGAAATAATAAAGGAGCATTTTAGAAACAGTGAGAAATAAGGATGGAGCATTAGATACATAACTATAAAAGTAATTAGTGAAGTTTGCAAAGCAGCAGTTGGAAAAGTGTGGAACAAAAGAAGTCTTTCTGATTGACACTGAACACAGATTCTAGACTAGATCTGTTTGGGCTTGGAATGTAAGTCAGATATTATACTGCACTTTCATTTTTATGTGATCATAAGCCATTATGTATAGGTTAAGATCAAACAACATGCCAGTTTTATACTAGACTAGGAACTCATCAGATATAGATCCAGTGTTGCTCAACAAATTGTCAACAAACATGTCCCTGTTGTGTACACGCAACCATCCACTTTCATCATTCATAACAAGGCATTCTCAGCCACATCGGACATTCCAATTATATTTACCTCCTCAATAACCTCTTCCTGATCATCAATGTCAACGTCAGACTCGGCATCAATCTCAGTGTCGCTTCTATCGTCATCCATAATGCCAGGCAAACAAGGCGAAATCGCAAAAATGTTGTGATCAGCTGGCTTGTACCGAAGCGAAAACACGTGCGTTTGGAAACCTCCACAGCGTGCTATTCTAGGCGTCTTCGATCGATATCTAGGTCAAACACATCCCACAATACCTCTAGATTACACAGTATCTATTTTAAGACTCAGGAAGGAAGTCTTTGTGGCTAAAAGTTTAGTATAATGCGAGGAAGTGTGTCGGCCCGGTTTCTCCCGGGTTAACCATTGGACGGGCGGTTGGATCTGGCCCGGGTTCTCCTGGGTTAAACACGAGGCGCTGCTATTGTTAGTCCCGGGTCCGCCCGGGTTAACCCTTAAAGGGTTAAGATAGCTTTATTTAGAGATCAAACATGATTTGGCTCTCTGAAAGAAGAGGTTTCAGATCAGAGACCAAGTCCTTATGAATTCCTGTGAAGCGGCAAAAGTTCAAGAGAATTTTATGAAAAGTGAGTGGCATCCCTGACATCTCAAGTTTCCACATTTATAGCGAGGCTATATGAAAGTATTTGGATATATTTCATACTATAAAGAAATCTTATTTCCCATGTAGGCACCCCAAAGCTGGTACTTGCTGCATCTCTTAGGATTAGCAAAAAGTTAATTTTGAATCAAGATTCATGGGCCCTGATGAGTGGCATCTATGAATATTACTCGTGCAACTGTCACTAACCATACATGCTTTTTTTTTTTTTTTTTAAGGAGAGATTTTCATAGTGCTTAGAATGACATCAATGATGCATATCAGTATTTTTACACCTCACATCACAGGTATGTAGGACGCTTCATTCCTCGTAAGGAAAGGATCATGCTGATGGGAGACAAGCACCGCAAATACAACAATGTCTACATCAAGAACTTTGGGGAGGAGTTGGATGATGACAAACTTCGGGAAATGTTTGAGCAGTATGGAAAGATAATTTCAGCAAAGGTTAGTTTTTGTTGAGGTCATTTAACTCAAGGTTTTACATGCATCATTTCAGTGATTTCTGTCATTTCCAAGTTCGGTGGACTTTTGCTGATAAAGCTGGAAAAAATGTTTTCTTGTGGAAGTGGAAATGATGGAATTGTATCTTGTGTAAGTAAGAATGAGTTATTTGTGTTGATGTGTATACTTTGTAAGATGAGCTTTCATGGATGTTGCTGAACCTGTCATTGATATCCATTACATTGACAGATGTATCCAAGACGCAGACCCTGATCGATTCATCCGAGTCTGTAGAAGATTCAACTTAACCTGAAGGGAATATACTTTGGTATAATATAGGCTTTCTTTCTTTCTCTTCTCAGGTCATGTATGATGGAAGTGGGAAGTCCCGTGGTTTTGGTTTTGTAAGCTTTGAAGAACCAGAGGCAGCTGAAAAGGTAGGCATTAGATATGTAGCATTGTTCAGAGCACCTGCAAATTTGTGGTATATTCATGTAAGGCAAATGACCAGTTGACATTTATAGGCATATACATTACTCCTGTTGTTATAATTGTATTGCTCAAGCACATCAGGGTATGTAAAATTCCCAGCTTACAATATAAGACTTGCATTGGCATAAAGAATGGTTTACATTTTACACATTTAAATTTATAAAATACTTAGCTTGCTTGCCATACAAGGCTAACCAAGACAATATTGTGTGTCTTTTTGTGAGTCGTTTTAATTTTTGAGGACTCTGCAGATATTTAATTTGTTACTTGGATTTAATGCCCTAAGGGCCTTTGTTTTTAATTTTACATTTGTGAGTACTTGTATGCTAAAGATATTGATGGTAAAATGTTTTATTATCTTTGACTGGATGTCTCCAAGGTTCATGTGCTACCTTGTAATTTGTTTAGGTGACAATCTCCATAAAATTCAGAGCTGCCAACCAGTACGAAATGTTCGTATTTCATACGAATATCTGACCTCAGTACGAAAATACGAATCATACTCTTAAAAATACGAAAATCGACTGTCAGTATGAAAAAGAATACCATGAATGCCTTCCGCAACGAAGTCGGGCGCTTAAAGAGCTTTCTTGTACTGAAAATCATCAAAATGGGCTGTTTTAGGCATGAGTACAAGTACTCGAGTCTCACAACAAACGATTGAAAATCGTAGAGTACAGTACAGTACTGGCATTCCGTTTTGC
>JAWQUT010000047.1:274645-284753 GCA_033807755.1 Ellobium chinense | reverse complement strand
GAAAAGCTTTTTAGTGTGATACGAAAACAGTAGCTATCTACAAGCCTAAAAGTATGACTAAACAGCTAAAAGGAGACATTCATTTAAATTTCGCGAGATTATTTTTCTGCACCGGTGTGAGTATGAAAATCAGGGTCAGAATATGAATTTTTGATGCCTGGAATATGAAAATCCAGTTTTGGAGGTTGGCAGCTCTGCATGTGCTACCTTGTAATTTGTTTAGGTGACAATCTCCATAAAATTCAGAGCTGCCAACCAGTACGAAATGTTCGTATTTCATACGAATATCTGACCTCAGTACGAAAATACGAATCATACTCTTAAAAATACGAAAATCGACTGTCAGTATGAAAAAGAATACCATGAATGCCTTCCGCAACGAAGTCGGGCGCTTAAAGAGCTTTTTTGTACTGAAAATCATCAAAATGGGCTGTTTTAGGCATGAGTACAAGTACTCGAGTCTCACAACAAACTATTGAAAATCGTACAGTACAGTACAGTACTGGCATTCCGTTTTGCCGTAGAGTACACAGCAGTATCGATGCTGACGCGCGTTTCTTAGTTTCGCTTTTGCCAGCACCATTTGGCGTGTATGCTAAGCCTATTTGCTGGCCGCATACCAAAATTGCTAGATCCAGAAGAAGTTTAGTTGAAACTAAAAGTCTCTTACAAAGATACCAGCCATCACAGGAGGCTTTGTGTTATTGTTCAACCCATCTCCAGATAACTTTGCAACGTTTGGGGCTTTACTTTGATGCCCATAGTGTACTATTATAATAGTGTTGGCTTTAGGGCCAAGGTTAATGACCTTTACTGTACTACTAGACTAGATCTAGTAGGCCTGACAGAGCCGCTTTCAAAGCCCCAGTTTGGAAAGTTTAGGGCTAGCTCTAGACTAGATAGACTTCTCTTTCCTGCTCTACCAGCAGATGACATGCTTAAATCTGAGACTGAGAGCAATTTAAGATATGAATGTGAGCATTTTACACTTGGGTACCATTAGTGCTATTAATGCAGTTCAAGGTCTCTGGTGACAACATTTTAGCAGGATATAAATGATTTAATTTTCCTAGTGGTCATGGTAAAGTGCTACATTCTGTCCTCTGATGGTCTTGAATTTCAAGCTTAGCAGCAATTATGTGATGAACAAGTTTCTTTTGTATAACAGGGATGTAAATCTTCCGGTTTTGGCCGGATTTTCCGGCCAACGGGCCTTTCCCGGCTCGGCCGGCCGACTGGTCGGCCGGTTGCGCCAACAAAGTAGTCGAGCGCCGGAANGGGGGGGGGGGATTTTCCTGATTTTTTTGCTCTTGGCCATTTACATCCCTGGTATAAATTTGTCTTACAAATTGAGGGCGTTCTTGTGTTATTATTGCCAGTATCTTACACATCTTATCAGTTTTTGGTTTCTTTTTTTAATTTTAAAGGAAGGGGGATTTTTTTTTAATTAAAAGCAAGAATTCACCTAATCAAAATAGCACTTAGATTACAGGAATATTACAGGAAAGAGCTGTTGATAGTCAAGTACAGTGAGTGACTCCCATTACCTCAGTTTAAAGCTGAAGAAAAGCTTTTTAGCGTGATACGAAAACAGTAGCTATCTACAAGCCTGAAAGTTGTTGACTAAACAGCTAAAAGGAGACATTCATTTAAATTTCGCGAGATTATTTTTCTGCACCGGTGTGAGTATGAAAATCAGGGTCAGAATATGAATTTTTGATGCCTGGAATATGAAAATCCAGTTTTGGAGGTTGGCAGCTCTGAAAATTTTATTTCTCCTACCTGGAATTTGCAAATTAATGTTAATAAAAAAACTGCAAATTTTTGGACTTGGTTAACATTGATTGATGTCAGTGTGCACAATTTTACTTCTGAAAAATTATTCAAGGAATCTAGAAACTGATTTCGAAGTTGGGGCAGGAAAAGATAATGTGACAAGTCTCATTTTATACTGGTATTTAAATCTTAAAGACATAATTTCAGGAAGTTTGCTTTGACCTGATATTTTTAAGGTTCATTTAGCTACCCCAAAAAAAATTATTTCCTGATTCATGTAGCTAAAGTTGCATCCCTTGTTCTTCAGGCTGTGACTACTCTGAACGGAAGTGAGGTCGGAGGCAAGCAGCTCTATTGTGGAAGAGCTCAGAAGAAAGCTGAGCGACAGGCAGAACTCAAAGAAAAGTTTGAAAAGATCAAGCTTGAGAGAATCAATCGCTACCAGGGTGTGAACCTGTATGTGAAGAATTTGGATGATGGTGTGGATGACGAAAGGCTTCGCAAGGAGTTCTCCCAGTTTGGAACTATCACCAGCGCTAAGGTATGATTTTTACGCAGAGCAAAATTATTTTTTGAAGGAAGTAGCAAGTAGTGAATTTAGTTGTTTTGTTTGTTAGCAATGAGTTAAGTCCCATCTCTAAATAGGAGTTTCTCCAAGTACATAGAAAATCATGGTTTTGCATCAAAGTTTTTTTTTTGATATGATAGCATAACTTAATAATCGACAGCCTAGGCACCTTTTGCTTTATTCTAAAGAGCATGTAATAGGCACAAAATGTCAAAACCATCATGGAAAGCACAAAAATAGTATTTTTTGTGTGTGTTTTTTACTTCATTCATATCCTAATACTAGATGCATCTAGTGGACAGTGTAACTGTAATAAAACTTACCAGCCAGCATGGTAGATGATTTTGTAAATGAAAGGTTATTTCATAATTACTTGCTTTTTTCTTCTCTGAAATTGGATGTTTACATGTTTTAACTTGTCTTTAAATGATATGAAAGTACATCACGAGCAAGATTGCATTTCTGGTGATTTTTCCCATGTTTGTGAAAAGCAAGGGAAACTTCTAGAGCCCATCACCCTGGAGCGCAGATAAGTTATATTTGCTTGCTCCTTCCCTTATTGGGCCACATTGAACATCCAGCCACTTGGCATTTTGAATTAAATAGCCTAGCATCAGAGTGGCTGAGCTAGGAATAGTGCTGAGTGGCACAATTAGTCTTTCATATTTATTCTCTTCTTTAATGTTAGGTTGCAAATTATTTGTTAAAATAAAGCCTTGTTTCATAGAAGATTCATTTATTGTAACACACTGATTTCATTGTGAAAGTTGTGACTTGATTTCATTATGTCCCATACAGTAAAGATTCTGGATCCCCTCTTTTCCAGTTTCAAGTTTTGTCTACTCAAGAGTGCTTTCTAAAGAACTATTTTGTCTAAAAAATACTGTCATTTCCTTAGACCAGTGCACCTTGTTGCCTGCAATTGTATTTTTATTCTTTTAATCCTTATGTCTCTAGGTGATGGGAGAAGGTGGCAGGTCCAGGGGTTTTGGTTTTGTATGCTTCAGCTCACCAGAGGAGGCTACAAAAGCTGTTACTGAAATGAATGGCCGCATCATAGTGGCCAAGCCCCTGTACGTGGCACTTGCTCAACGTAAGGAAGACCGGCGAGCCCATCTTGCCAGCCAACACATTCAGAGGATTGCTTCAATGCGTCAACAGGTAAGAATTTTTCGAAAAGGTCAGTTTGGAAACTAGTTTAAAACAATCAAGGTTCCTGACAATGGGAGAATAATAAAAATTTCTTCCCTGCAAGGAAAAATATTAGAGACAAAGCTAAACAAATACAAGTGTCTTGAAAAATCATGCAATTACTGTAGTGTTATAAAATTTGAAATGAGATCTGCACTGTGTGAATGCCTTGGAACCAAGGTTTTATGTGCATTGTTCTATGTGTTTTTGAGCAATAGAAAGGTTTTGTCTGCTGTTTTTATCATGGCTTTTTGCAGTTCATGGAAACAGAAGAGGAAGATCAGGCATATTTTGTCAGCAAGAATCGTTTTGAATTAAGAAAGTGTAAGAGTAAAACAGTTGTGAAGAATTGCTGGGGACCATATTTTGTTTTTCTCAGATGCACTGCTGTGGAAATGAGCTTGCACCCGAATTTGATCCTTATATTGTCCATTGCCTTGCTAATCTGTGATGACCTAGCCATGATTGGAGTGTCCACCTCAGTATGTTGTAATAAACTGAATTGTTATTTTTCAGAATGTCCAGTACAACCCCATCTTCAATGCTGGAGGTGCTGGTTACTTTGTTCCCACCATGCCCCAGGCACAGAGAGGATTTTTCACCCCAGCAAACGTTCCCTCAATCCGACAGGCCCGTGCCGCACCATGGGCTCCTGGTGTTAGGCCAAACCAGGCTGCAGGTTAGTATAGTCAACGTCCGCTGAATAGCAACTTTCCCCAGGGCACCAATTTTTTTCTAATTAAGGTCACTAGATAATTGCAACTCCTCAGCGGCTGTAAAAAATCAAAGATCAGCAGTAGGGGGAATACATGTCATAAATAGATAGTTACACTGATGGCTGAAACTGCGTGACAGAGGGTAGACCTGTTGACTGAGTGACAGCTGCCACGCTTTGGCTATCCCTGATAAATTTCTGTGATGGTCCCAAGCACATAAAAAGTCAGAGGGAAAAGGTTACTTCGCACCCTTTGCAATAAATGGCTGAAAATAGCAGCTGTGCATAATTGCAACTCTTGTTTAATGACAGCTTTTTCCATGGCCCCCAGGAGTTACTATTATGCAGAGTGTACTGTATTTAGGTGGTGGTGTCTGACTAGAATTACAACTGAATAGATTTCTTTTTGATTGCACTTGCATTCTGTTTCATGAAATGGAACCTTCATGAGAGAACAAAGACCCATTGTAATCACTTTGATTGTTCTGTTGTTGGTTTTTTTTCTTTTTTTGGACAAAGCAAAAGATTATTCTCAAATAAGATAATATCACCAATTAGAAATCAATACTTGTTTCAGGTTTCCTCATTACTACTTCAGGCATTAATTTTCCGACTCAAGTGTGGTCCCTTTGGCTTGGATCCACAGCATTTGTGTGCTTCAGTTGCTAGTTTACTAAACCTAGAACTTCCAGAGTTACTGCATTCCTGGTGATAGGTTATCGTGCAAACTATCAGTTATTTTTATATTTTTCACAAAATGATTGTCAAAGATTTTGGTGGAAAAATGTTCAAACAGAAAGTTGAAATGTTTTGCTTTTTTATTCTAGGATCTGCCAGTATCACGCACTGAAATTTGCAAGCCTTTATGACATGTATAAAGGCTAGTCCCCATATTCATTTTAGCACACATTTGCTCTGGGTTCTTTGGTTCATTGAACAGTAATCACATCAATCTCCACTTTGTTAAAGACAAAGATTTACCTATTTCAGGGTTCCAAGCCATGCCCAACCAGATCCGTACTCGGCCCCCAACCGCCCAGGCCCAAATGCGCCCCACCACAGTCAATTCTAGGCCCATCACTGGCCAGTCTGTGGCGGCAGCCTCGCGCGGGGTGGCGATGGCTGGGATGACACGCCCGCAGGGAGCAGCTGCCATGGCTCAGCCAAGAGCAGCAGCTTACCAAGCAGGCGCCAGACAGATGGCAGGACAGCCTGGTCGCCCAATGCCACAGGTAAACATTTACACCTCTAACTGCAGCGTCCTTTTGGAAGTGATCAGGTTTTTAGCATAGATTGACAGTGGAAAGGTTCACAGTAGTGCAAACTCAGCCCTTTTTTTTTTTAAAAAGAGTTTGGCCTTTAAGATGAAAATTGTCATAGGACTTGATCTCATAAAGGATATGATAGACTAATTTAAGTTGGAGTGAATACTTTGAATAGGCGTTTATATTGGAGCAGACATGATGTTTTCAGGTGGAAAACTTATGTTAGAAATGTCAGATAAGAGTTTCACCTAAATGTTGGTCAGTGGTGGGTTTTCATTTGCTACAGCACAGGTGCATAGATATCAAAGTCTGTAGTTGTTGTAGGCCCAAAAAATATTGCTAAACTTTTGTGGTTTCTTCTTTCAGCCACAACAGTCTGTGGTTATTCCTGGACAAGACCCACTGACAGCCAGTATGTTGGCTGCAGCCCCTCCTCAAGAGCAGAAACAGATGCTGGGAGAGAGGTTGTTCCCTCTGATCCAGCGCATGTACCCCGATCTGGCAGGCAAGATTACTGGCATGTTGTTGGAGATCGACAACTCCGAGCTGCTTCACATGTTGGAGTCTCAAGAGTCACTCAAGCTGAAGGTAAGCAAAGATTAGAAAAGTACGTCATAAATGTGCAGGGATGCCACTCTTCCGAGAATATCGACAGCTCCGAGAACCCATGACGACTCTCGGGGGAAAAAGGAGTTTCCAGAGATCCTAAAATTTACCGGAAGTTTTGGTACGTCCGCCATACAGTCAGCTCAACATTCACAAGAGACATTGGCATTTCAATCGTTGTATGGCTGGACAGATTAGAATTTTATCATACATTTGTGCATTTTGATGCAAGGAAGGTTTAAGTTACTGATGTTTGGCCCTTATCCTTGAACTTATTTCTTTTGCAGGAGGGGCAGGGGCTTTTGGAAAAAAAATGTCCAATAACTCCAGACACTTCTATCAGACAATGTGTTCGTACTTTGGTTCGTGAGCCCTCAGTTTCAATTAAATATTTTTTTCATTGTCTCAGGGATGCCAATTTTCCGGAATTTTAGGCGTTTTTGAGCAGCGAGAAAGAAAATCGGGATATTCCTGTTTTGAGCGGCGGAGAAAAAAAATCCAGCACTATCCAGTAACATTCATGAAAATGAAATACGCGAAGGACGAATAGCATGAAAGCTGGAAGTTAGATATACAAACTTTCCGAATGCATGCGCAGACGCCACTAATAAGGTCAGAGGAATACAGGTGCTATATTTAGCACTCGAACTCGTGGAAAGTGTAAACAGTGTGCTCGGGCATCATTCAAGAAAAGACAGTGATGTAAAATCAACAGTCCTACTTACAGGGTTGCCGTTTTGCCGATAATTATCGGAAATCTGATATTTTTTTTCTTACATTACTTTATAAATTAAATAAGAAATACTTCAAATACAAGTGGAAAGTGGGCAGATGTGATAATATTAATTAGCGAGGATATCGGGCCGTCGCAAAATTTTCAGATAATTTTTTGGTAGCTGCTGGCAACCCTGTACTTAGAATCCATTGTTTGCTATAAATTATAATTTATTATTATAAATCTGATTACATCTGTGAGCTGAAAGAAGGTGGATACGCATGGTGCACACTGTGCAATAATAAACTGCGGCACAACGGGGAAAGAAGGCACATATGCTCGTAACAACAGTAGAATTCCGGTGAGTTTCAAGGACAATAACGAGAAAAGAATGCAACCAAGCCTTCAGCAGCTTTTTGTGTGAACATGGCGTGAACCATTGCATCCAGCTCGGTCTGAACTCTGCAAGTCAGAGCACTACTCATTTGTACATATTTTATCAGGACCAAATAAGAGATGACAAATGTGCGTTATCGGTAAAACTAAAGAGATGGTAACATAATGTAGTCTACACCTTATTTAAATTTCACGGTAATGTATTCTGAAGTATAATTATGAAATGAAGGATTCGATTTTTATCTTGAGTGACAGTTTGCAGTTCCCTCCCACCCCTGACTATGGCTATTCCTTGCTGTATGTAGGTATCTTTATTTATGAATATACTTTAGCTGTGCAGAAGAAATTTAGGTTATCTAGTCACAATTCTAAAATTGACTTTCCTTTAAATTTTGTTTGGTTTTAATGTTTACTTTAGTGCCTTATAATTGTGGAAAATGATTCAGAATTAAAAGCACAATGGTTGGGTTGGCTTCTGTCGCAAATGTCGATACACCGTGCGCTTGAGCAAATTTCAGGATGTTTTTTTGGTCTGTCATTGGCATCATTGTTGTCCATAACATTTGTATGTTGGGCATTTTGTCATCAAAGTATAGCCAAGATACCATTGTATTGTTCTTGCTTCTAATAATTTTGTGCAGTTTCATAGCTTTCAACTTTCAGCAAAGTCAAATTACAAAGA
The DNA here is from genome assembly GCA_033807755.1 of Ellobium chinense. Classification (NCBI taxonomy): domain Eukaryota; kingdom Metazoa; phylum Mollusca; class Gastropoda; order Ellobiida; family Ellobiidae; genus Ellobium; species Ellobium chinense. The sequence goes on along the minus strand of JAWQUT010000047.1, from coordinate 276,839 downwards.
GTCCCTATCTTAAGTCAGACAATGTATTCATACTTTTTCATCCAATGTTGTAGTTATTCAAATGAAAAAAATCAGGTTGACCATACAAAATCTTCTGCCATTTTATAGCCTTAACACGGTTTGTTTGACACATTTGTGGCTAATACAAAACTTAAAAGATTTCCACAGAAGTTTTACTACCTGCTAGGATAATAATATCAAGACACCTGGCCTTCCGCCCTAGATGGACCTGGAAGTTTATATTGGCCGTGAGCACAATAGGTGAAAGAATTCAGGGCTTGCATAATGTAATTTTTTTTTTTGCATTGATAAAGGCACACTATGATGTTACATGATGCTGAGAAACCACGAAAGACTTGATCTCTTCCAAGTAATTCAGTACTATATGATTTACAGTGGTAAATTAATTCTTAATGATTTTTAATGATATTGTTTGTCCCTAGGTGGAGGAAGCTGTGGCTGTACTGCAGGCCCACCAGGCTAAAGAGCAGGCAGCTGCTCAGGCTGGAAAGAAAGACTAAGAATCTCCCAGCACCAGCCTGGAGATGGCCATGGGTACGGGATGTTCTTGAGATGGATCAGGTTGGAGGATGAACAGAATGATGTCATGGAAACAGAAGAGGAAGTTATGGATAGCGGACGAGTCATGATTTCACATGGATTCCTTCATCTCCCCATACCATTATTCTTGTCTGTCACTTTTGCATTCATCCTCTGTCTTATGATCTCTCTGATTTTATTATTGTATATTTCTTTTACCTGGTAACCAAATTATTGTTAGTTTTTTTTTTGTTTTTTTTTTCTGCATATCTCCCAATGTAAGTTGATGTTTTGTTCAAATTTCAGGTCAAATTAACTTCATTAAATGTTCCAGTGGAGAATGTTGAGGGGGCAACTGAAACTTCAACTTTGTTTAAGGATTACAAGTCTTTTTCATTCAGGCAGAAACCACTTGTTCTTAAGATAGCCCAGCCAAGGTTTTTACATCTCAGGCATAATATTCCACAAGGCTGGTGTCCATACCTGTCATTCAGCATTTGGATCCCTCATCTCTCCTCTGTCCATGCATCACACATTTACTTACCCACTCAGTGTTGTGTAACTAACATTTTCTTTCAGCATCATCTTCTGTATTTTACCTAAAGTTTATGATTGGGGCAGGCTTTTTTCATAGATCATAATGTTGGAGGCACCTGTAGACAGTCAAAGGCACCACTTATTCATTGTAAATTTCCACCTCAAACATGCAGCTGTCACATGCCAGAGGTCACCAAAATATACTGTTGTCAAAGTTATTTGAAAATTTGTGTAGTTTCAGCAAATTGTTACATACAATTGTAAGACAGGGAATCACAGTGTGACTTCGACTTTATATTGAATCCCCCTAGCTATGGCAGAAAGAGAAACTTTGACTCTGGAATATTTTGATATGTCTAGAAGTTGTTGTAATCAGTCAGCAGTTTGCCCAACCTCAGTTCATGTATGACTAGCCCTTTTTTCATATTCTGACAGCATGGTTTCATAATTTTTGTTAATGACTTGGCTTTTGCGAGTGTAGGGTCCTATGTTTCTTATCATTCCCTAATAACATTTTTGAGAAAACGCCAGTCAGAACAGGACTTCAGAGGGTTGCTTTGATTCTATTCTCAGTTCATGTTTTTCTCTTATCTAACATCAGAAAAAATTATTTGGTTGGGTTTTTTTTTCCCACCATAATATTAGGTAAAGGTGTCCTTGGTCGTCTGCATATAAAAGCAATTGTCTATAGTATGAAAATATCTCCAAATATACTTCCCTCAGTTCAGAAAGACATAAAATTCAAGTTTCATCGGAAAAGGATATTTTACTCAATATTTTACTCACAAAATCATGATACCTCAAGTTTCAGCATTCTGTTCACACTCTTTCAAAAGAAGGGGGAGAAAAAAAAAGCCATATATCTTTCATCAATTCAACTATGGATGGTTCGTGAGCCCACGGTTTCAATTGAATTTTTTTTCATTGTCTATAACATTTGTATGTTGGGTATTTTCTCATCAAAGTTTAGCCAAGATGCCATTGTATTGTCCTTGCGCTAGATGCTTCTCCTAATCATTTTTTGGAGTTTCATAGTTTCATAGCTTTTTTTTTTTTTTGACTTTCAGCAAAGTCAAACTACAAAGAGTCACAATCTTAGTGTCAGCACACACACACA
>JAWQUT010000047.1:264325-274630 GCA_033807755.1 Ellobium chinense | reverse complement strand
CCCCCCCCAAGTAGACTGCCAGTGCTTGAAAGGAACAAACTGCATCAGAGAACTGCCAAGATGCTTGTCCTGATTTCGCTGCCTTTTTATAGCTCTTATATTAGGCAAAGAATTTCATAATATGCACCCTCAGAATTTAAGCTTTTTCGTTTTTGAAATTTATACCTTGTTCCCGTCGGATGTGTTTTGTTTTTTAAAGTGGATAGAGTTGCAAGGATGTGCCACCATTCCACCAACTTAGAACATTGAGAAGCATTTAGCATTATAGCAATGCTGTTGGTTGTAAGGCCAGTTGAATCAAAAAGAACTCTAGATACAACGAGGAGCATTAATGTTATCTATCCTTCTTCCGGGTTTGGACAAACCAGTTTTGGTGCTGTTGCCTGTGTGCATCAACTTGTACATACTCTAACCAGGAGTATGCTCTGGATTCTTCTTCCTAGTACAAGAGAAATGAGGGTGACTTTCTTAGTTCATCTATGTGTTTGTTAGAGACCTGCCACATTAAGGAGAGCAAAAAACAATGTCCACAGGTTTTAGGCCTCATTATTTGTAAGCATTTGGTTGTAAGCTTTCTTTTAACAGCCATTGGGTTCACCTCAAAAATTGCCTTCCAGAATGAGGGATAATGTGTACATGTCACCCTTGATTTTTCTGTTGTACTGGGAAACTTTGTCTTTGTTATTCACAGGAGAATAACAATCATCCCTGAATTAAATATTTAAAAAAAAAAAAAAGAAAATTTTTTTTTTCTTTAGCAATGGCAGTTCAGTTAATCAACCAAAAAAAAAAGTTAAAAAAAAAAATTCAAGCCTCTGCTGCCACTTTTTTTTTTTTTTGATATGTAAGATATACCATAATCATAAAAAAAACAATGAAAAAAATGTATAAAAATATTGCTTAAAAAAATTTAGCCTTACCGACTTAATGCTCTACAGTCTGTCTGGTCCCACTGGCCTTACCGTACTTGGTTTTTGGATTGTTCGTTTAACAATTTAAAAAAAATACTGGAATTTATTGAAGTAGCTTATTTAATTATAATAAACTTCTTCTTTATTCATTCAATATTAAACAAGTGTTGTGTCTTTTTTCCATTGAGTTATTATGTATGTGTGTGTGAAATTGCATTCTTTACCAACTAGATACTGGTTTTTTTTTCCTTCTTGTCACTGACCGAGACAAGTCTCCTTATTACAGTATACATGTAGTTGCCACACTGCAAAAATCCTGTACCTGCTATTACAGTATTATATACGCCAAAATTAATTTGTTATGAGGCCAGATGAAACTTCTTACTGTTCAAACTAAGGGATACTTCAAGTTTCCCATCAGCCTGAGCTGCACCACATTAAACCACACTTTAACTGGTGAAATGTCGTATTCCGCCATTGTAAAAGTCTTCATTTGTTTTTCATTTTGAACATTACCATTGTCCTTAACATTCTCCATGCAAGGCCGCTTTGCCACATTTCCCCCCCCCCCAAAAAAAATTCTTGAGGGCTGTAAGGAGGTTGGAGTCTTGACAGAAGAGTATCTATAATCTGCCACCACCAGAGAAAAAAATACTACCCTGTAGAGGAAGCATCATGAATTAACGATTTAAGATTACATTTGAAATACAGTATGTACATTTGAACTGGCTTGGAAAAGCAAGTTGGATGAAAACAGGTGTGGCAGGCATTTTAAAGTGGGTGCACAGGAAAGTATCCATATAAGTAATATGTATACTTTGCAATCCTCAGTGTTGTAGAAAAGACTATGTACACAATGAACTGTGTTTATTCATTCTTCAAAGACTAATTTTGGAGAAGTTCAGAAAAAGTAAAATAAAGTGCAGTGTATATTCAGCTTGTTGGTGCTTTTTTTTTTTTTCTTCCACGAAAATACAGTACAGTATCGGTACACTAGATCTACTTAGGCATAGACATGTAGGTACAAATAACAAAGCCAAGACTAGTAGATGGTTTGTGTGCAGTCCAGCATTAAGTTTATTCTTGATCAGGGGTCAGAGGGCAAGCTTTGCAGAATCACCCAACGACAGATGCTGCAGAAAGAGAAATATGAACCATAATTCATAATCAGCTTGTTAGTAATGTTAGAGTGGACTTCCCACTTTTGCTAAAATGAATTACAAGCAAATCGTCATCACTCTGAAGCAAAACTGCAGTTGTTGTTTTTTTCGAAAGACCTTAGATAGATCAGCCAGAGACCTGGTGCCCCTCCTCACACCCAACAAAAAGAAACAAGAACTTAATTCAATGTACCTAAAAGTTTACAGAAAAACAAGGATAACATTTCGTCGCCTTCCACACGAAAGGGCGTATTCCTGCTTTTCACGTTTTCAAGGAGAGCGATTTACGTCTGATTCGATCATATTGATACAGTTAGCTTAAGCGCGTAGGAATTTTTTGCTATATCTTCGTTACTATTTGAGCTATAGTGGGGGAGGATGTTACATCGATCGTGCACTTTTTGATACCAACATACCGCTTTTNAAAACCGTCAAAAATCGGGATACGCCCTTTCATGTGGAAGGCGACGATTTTAAGCACATTAACACAAAATGAAAACTTGTACATGTACATTAATAATTAATGATGGGATTGTTACATTAAAGGAAGACTGAACCGTCCTACAGACCGTATTAAATCATACGATNGTCCGTAATGATCCTTCTTTGTTTAAGTAAAATACGAGTTTTCAACCCCTTGGCATTCTGCAAAATCAATACCGATTAATGTAACGATACATATTTTTAAACAGAGCCCAACAAGACCTTCCCATTGAAATGCAACACTTGATATGTCTGATGGCTAGACGAGGCACAATGACGGACTGAAATTTTCAGTTACCCCACAGTACAATCGCCTCTCTAACTCAGCAAAATGAATACCGCTTAACATAATGGTACTGTTTTTCAAACAAGGTAAAACAAGCCCTTTCCATTGACATGCAACACTTTCTGCGTCGACCAGATGCGTCACAAAGGCGTTTATTGAGATTTTCAACTCATGCATTTTCTACTGACCCATCAGTTCAGCAAAATTAAAACCGCTCAGTTCAAAAACGGGCTAAACCAGACGTCAATCATTCTGCCATCTTTATAAGCACATCTGTTATTGCGTAAACAGGCTGGTCAGTGTCATGACGGGATTCTAGTACAGTGGCACTAAGTTTCCATTGCGTACAACACTGCAGCAGAATGCTTGCACTTACAAGATTCTAAATGTTTGAGCAAACTCATGAGGCAGACCGACATGAATTTAGCCCTAGTGTTAAGATCTAGTTGTGTTGTGAGCAGTGATCACCCATGGCCTATCGCCCTATTGGTTTTTCGAGACAGGTTTACTTCCATTTCTTCTGTTATTATTCACTGAATCAACTGAATGTAATGACAGAAAAAAGCAAACTTGTAAGAATCAGAAGTCGTGTCTGAGTTTTGAATGTCGGTCTGCTTCTCCAAAGTTGCACAGTCGTCCGAAATTCCATCTGCTGAATGAGAAAAATCTTTTCGGCGACTCAGGATTATGGTCTTTATTATCAACGAGACTATTGGTAAAGATACATAATATTATGTGCACTTCAGGAGGGCACACCATATTCATCTCTTGAAAGAAATTAAAACAGATTTTGTAAATGTCATTTGATATCCCAGATCTATTCATGGCGAAGGTCCAAATGACATTCTCTTCTTTAAGTGAGGTCTCTAAAAATACCATTAATCCGAAGTATACAGGGGTAGGCAGTTTTTTCCCCTCCAAGGTCGCTTCGTAGGTACACGCTGGCACCCGCATGTAATGTTTAGTTGTCTCTACAGAGTACAAGCAGATCTGTGAAAGTTGGAAAAGGACACGCTTGTCCATAACCTGAGACTGGTGCAGACACTAGTCTGTGAAAGCGATCATGAACAAAATAAAGTTTATGGGTATGGACAGAAGAGAGGGAATGATTAGCTGACTAAAGACTATGTGCATAAATCCATTTTTTTCCCCAAACTGGTTACGACTAAGCGGCATTTAGTTTACCTCTTGTCACAAGAGCTGTGCAGTTTTGAGAACGATTTTCTCAGGGTTTGCACCCTTTACCCTCTTTTGTGGATAATTTTCATATATTTTGGACATTGTAACAACGATAGTTTTGACTTCTGTGTGCCGACAGACCTGAAATCCGATTTGAAAATGGGTGATTCTGACAGGGTTGTGAATAAGTGTATACTCAGTATGTCTCACAGCAGTGTCAAAAGTCTTCTCATATTATTATATTCTGCAGCTTTACAAGTGTAACAAGTCTTATGGTATCTGGCAGCTGTAGCAATCACATCATCTGCTGTAAACATTGCCATACCTCTATATTCTTAATTCATTGAAAGATATGGCAATATGCAGAACTACGAATTATAGTACTGTAGTGCAATTGCTTCTGCCCAGGTACTCCTCACCCCCTTCCTCCCCTCTACGCTTGTATTTCCACAAACCGCAAAAATTGCTTTAAAAAGCTGTAAGCTGACAGGTAGAGCGTGAGTCTAAGTACGTCTGGTTCTTGTTTTTCCAATGGACCGACTATGTGGTTGGCGGCTATCCTTTTTGTTTGCTCTGACTCCGTGTTCTGATCCTGCTTCTTTAGATTCTGAAAACCTTCCTTCCATTTGTCTTTCTTCTTTGTTGAGCTTCTATGATGAAAATATTTTTGGGCGTGATTATGTGATATGGAACATTGTTCTCTGCATCTGATAACAGATTTTTCTAGCGGTGAGACCTTAGAAGACATTTTACATATTTGGGAAATGGAAGAAAACCTGCTGCTCTATACTATGAGATGTCTACAACCAGCTTTCTTAGACTGTATTCTTTTTCTTTTTTTGTTAGGCCATATTCTGAGGACACGTGAATATTTCTGATTTGTGATTAACAGATTGCAATTACTTCCATCCAATTTGCGTATTGTTTTTGTTTTTTGTTTTAACTTCTTATTTTCTTTCAGCCAACCATTCTTTTTTTTTCATCAGTATATCAGTTTAGTGAAGAAAAAATTACAAGCTGACATCAGTAGAACTGAGAACGCGGTGAAGAAGTCACAGAATGGAGTAAAAAATTCACAAAGAACGGGTTATTATGTTTTATTTGTGTCTTTTGAATGTTTGGCGAGAGACTGAATCACAGTCCATTTTTTCGAACGGCAAATGTGGCATCGCTCTTTAATGAAAGGACTGATTTCTATATCTAATCATTAGATCTAGACTGTTATATATGGAAAGTGCATGAATTTGTGATTTGGCAGTTTAGTCACCAACGGCTGTGTTCAAACAATGGGGATACATGATATTTATTATACGAATAAGAATACAAAACTTAATTTTGGTTCCTAACCTGCCAATGTTGAAGAGCAAAAATTAATGCGACACCGTCTAGCGCTAAGCTGACAAAGCACTATCACAAACCATTCGATACTGAATAATTTCGAATGCAACGGAGTAGGATACTGAGAACCTTCAAGTTATAAATTGCGGATTGCGTTTTCCATGATATCCTAATAAACTTAATGCAAAAACATGGAAGTATTTTAACGAATGCAATAAATGAAATTTTAAACTAAACGCGCAGCTTTTATATCACTGATTTGGGTTGTTACCGCAACTCGTATTCGTTATCGAGAACAGAATTGCTCTCGTCCGCCCTGCGGTGTCGTTAAGATGGAAACGCCCGTGGTATCTTTTAAGGTGGGTGTTCTTTTGATTACAATTGGAAGCAGTTCATGTTGATCTTAAGTCGTGAAATACCGTTTTATAAACTTAGACAAAAAGTTTTGAAGTATTCTGAAATAGACTTTTAGCGATCAGTTATGTTCTAAATCGCTGAACTAAAATTTCATCAACACGCCAGCCTAAAAAAAGTTCCGACCTAATGCGTGTTCCAAAAATTAAAATTCGTTTTAAAAAGATATGCATGTTTACATTATGGAGAACACTACCAAATGTGAAAACAAATATTTGGTCATTGTTTCCAGATGATTTCAACAGACCTTTTACATGGAAAAGTATTTGTTTCTCACTTAACTGTAATTAGGGTAAACACAGGAAACGTCCGCGTTTTTTCGCATCTTCAAGACCCATTTTTAGGTGGTTCCAGTGGTGATAGTTTGATACCCTGACGGCCCACCTCGTTTTAGAATCAGAAAAAGATGTAGATTTTACCATGTGAAGTTGGTATCACAAAGTGCACGATTTGCACGCAAACATGTCATAAGCGGCCGGACTACTAGGGATACGCCGTTTCGTGTGAACATAGTTCTGAGATAGCACTACGTACTGGTGGTGATAATTCAAAACCGTCAAAAATCGGGATACGCCCTTTCATGTGGAAGGCGACGATTTTAAGCACATTAACACAAAATGAAAACTTGTACAGATGGGATTGTTACATTAACATATCGTTACATTAACATTACTTTTATAACTCTCCATGTTGAACGCCATTATCAAATGTGATTCTTACAATAGATCCTATCGTTAATGGGCAAGCTCTCTATATTCTTATAAAATTTGCTGCAACTTTCGTTGATTTGGGGCTTCTACTTTTGTCACAGCAAATGAATTCGAAAACGTCAAATAGAGACTTGACGGGGTCATTGTGTTAGGCTGCACATCAGCCAAGCTGTTGGTAGACATTTTAAATTTTTCAGTTGTGACATAATCATGGCATCTAGATAGTTGAAATTTGCAGCTTTAGCAGACAAATCCATCTGCTAAATGTGTTTAGTATATGTCAGGGGCATAAAATTTTAATCATTGAAATTACAGTACACGTGTATATTTGAAAATTGACCACTCATTTAGGACCCACTGTCCTGTATTTGGCACATGAGTTTGAAGAATGTATTTTATTATGATACACTGTATAAAATTCCCCAAAGAATGAGAGTACTACACTGTACATGTATATTCTTACGGTATGGCATCTGCGACCACAAAATGACTTGTACTTAATCGTTGCATTTTGTCTCTAATATTGTATAACAAAGCCATGTGCACATTTTACTCAAAACATAGAAAAAGTGTTTTTTTTCTGTAAAAGATCATTTCTTGGGTCTTCGAAAAATATGTGAAAATTTTTGTTTCATTGTTTAAATCAAGGTTAAGCCATATAGCCACGCCACATATGTTTTTATCTCTTTTTGGACACACGAATACTAAACAGTTTACAGTGTCTCCTAGCCTGAATTTCGTAATAAGCATGTAAGAAGGTACTTATCTAGTCCTCTTACCCTGGATTTCAATATCTGCACAGCTGTAGAAGTCATGGTTTTCTGGATTGTAGTTGGCCTAAAAGGATAGAAAGTTCAGTATTACATATATGTATTTGGATCACATGCCGAATGAGAGTCACGCCGTCAGAGTTGTTTTTTTTTCTTCCCGCGGTGACCTTCCAACATAATGACCTCTTATCAGTTATAAGGTACTGTATATCTACAAGTACAATACTGATTTAAATGTCTCGGAAGAAAATCAACAAAGGCACCATGTTGCCCTTTTACGCAGCAAGACAATACACGCCAATTAAATGTACTGGAACTCTTGTCAGCCCACATGTGATTGTCTGCCGAGTTGGCTTACCTCTACACTCATCTATGTGTCTGTGCATGTAGGTCTGTTTGCCCTTTGTCTGTCCTTCCATCGGCTATTCTGTCGATTTGCTCTTTGTAAACTCATTGCCTTCAACTTCTCAATCACTTGAAATATAGCGGCTGTCTGTATGTCCATCTATCGGACTATTTGTCTATCTATTTGCTTATTGCAAAGACATTTCCTTCAGTATCTCAATCACCTGAAAAAATCTGTCCATCCGTCTGTCTGCCTGCCTGCCTCCCTGCCTGCCTCCCTGCCCGTCTTTCTGTCTGTCTGTCCACAGGTTTATCTATCCGTTTGTTCTTTGTAAAGACACTTCTTTCAACATCTCAATCAAAATACATGTACTGTAATGTCATACTGACCTGCAAGAGGTAATGGCCGGTCAAGCTGTTAACAAAGAAAAGCATGTTGAGGTTTTATGGTTAAAGGTGTAGACCTAAAATTTACACGATAGTCTGCTATGTACACCAACAACGCCATGTATTTTGCTATAAATTAGTATAAATAGCAGTACATACATCCTTACTGAATAAGAAAGTTGCCCTAACAACAACAAAAATATTTTTAAAAAGTGCAACAGACTATCGCAGCCACCATAGGAAAAATCCACTTGCCATTAAACACAGTGAAACCTCAATATTAAGTACTCTGTTACTAAGTATTCCTTGCATGCACGGATTCATAAACATACTCTATCATTAAATTTCATCATTCAGGTGAACCTCGATACTGTATTATGTGTATCTTATCAAATACTGTGTATTTTATTTCATGCACGAAGGCATATTTTATAGCGAGGATCTGCTGTATAAGCGAAGCTCACGAATTCAGCTATATGTAAAAAAATGGGGAACTAAGGATGTGGACATTATATCGTCCCTGTGGAAACTTGCATTTCAGACCCCCAATATTTGCACCGAGCACTGCAAAATTTGCATGCAAAAAGTGGTGAAATTGCGCCAAAATTTGCACATTTTTTTTGTGCAAAAATAGCCTCCAAACTTGATTAGATTTATTACCACGTCACATCCTTTACCACGGCAGTGTTGCAAAGTTGTAGAAAGAGAACATATTTTCTGTGTTCCCATGACACAGTATTGCAGCCGTGACATGAAATTATGAATGAAAAGGGCGAAATCGAGAAAATTTGCACCAACTTTGTGGTAAATGGCTAAATATGCGAACATTTGCAAAATTGCAGTAAAGCCTAAAAAAAAACCGCGGGAATTTCCAGTAAACTGCGACCGTAATTGTCTCGGAGGACAGATTATATCTGGCTTCGATAATACACTCGAGTTCTGTTCACACAATAATTGCTTAAAACACAATTCCCTTCTCAACACACTTCCATACAACTGCAGGGATGTAAATCTTTCCTATTTATTAGGAAATCCTATTTTTTCAGTCATGTCTCTTAATCCTATATTTTCAGTCATAGTTTCTTACTTCTTGACCCTTTTCTATTATTTTTCTCAAAATCTGTTTTTTTGTGGTCGACTTATGTCTCTTTATTATGATATTTTGACAATCCCTACTACGGTAAACGGTGAAAAAGCGAATGCCAAATAGTGAAAGAGGGGATTTCTAAAATGTCCACATTCTCAATTTGGGTTCCTAAGTTTTTTGGAAGCTCCCTAATACTCTCTATTAAAACTGCTTCCGATGAAAATCGGAAATCGCCGCGTCGTATGAGAACATACCCGTTTTGCGTATTACAGAACTCTCTCTAAAAGAAGTTAAAAATCGTAGAGTCAGTCACTTCCTGCTCATAGTCACTTCCTTCCTATTCATCATCTCTAAAAATGGCGGGCTTACGCTTCTTGGATCGTGAGACAGCTACTGATTGTGATTTGGGAATGAAAAACAGGTTTAAGTTTTTGAATTTCCTATTTTTTTTTTTGGCCCGGGCATTTACATCACTGACAAGTACAGCCTCTACTGTTTAGATCCGCATAAAAATAGAGCTCTGGATGCTGGATATATCACAAACATCTAATAACAATATGGTCAATAGTATTAGTAACCAATAATACATCTGCCATGTCTACACATAGGCAGATCATCACCACTATCACTACCACCATCATCATCATCATTTGTAACAGAGGGAAATTTTCCAAACTATACGATAGATAAGATGTAACATTTCTAAATTTTCGGCATTTTGGTCCTTCTACAGAGAATGGCATAATATGTCAATTAAGTACAATATTATCATCGGCATCATCATCACCATGATCATCATCATTATTTAAGAAACGCGCACTTGCAAACAGTGTTGTAATGAGACACTCCATGATCATCATCATCATCATTATCATCAACTCTAGTGCACCAACACCACCGACACTTACTTGCTGGGAATCTGTACATCATAAGTCAAGTAATCCCCAGGATAATCTGGCCACTCACCAAGCTTCAAGAAAGTATCTGTCACATCCTTACCAATACTGATCGTGATGTTTTCCTGATGAAACGAGAGAGAGCGAAAGAGAAAGTCCATGACGAGAATTATTTACATAACTGTAATTTTTTTGTTCAGATTTTCAGATTCTACACGTTTATTTCCATTATAACGATGTTCCAAAATATGGACAGAGAGCTACTGTTGGTCAGTATATAAGCAGACAAATGTTAATGGACGAACAACCAGACAAATGATGAACAGCCCCCCCCCCCCC
>JAWQUT010000047.1:245072-255851 GCA_033807755.1 Ellobium chinense | reverse complement strand
TGTAGTTATTTGCTTATAGCCTGAAAAGGCGACATTATTTTTTCATGAAAACCGCGTTTATTTTTTTTTTTTCTTTCATCAAACAGTTTCTGAGGAACCATCTTTGGAATGTCGGGATTTTCACCCTGCATGCATCGCCACTAATCGTGCTGTGTGACGCCAAAAAGCGAGATAGACTGACAGACGATTGGTCCTGACAGTTTGTGCATGCCTCTGCACCAATCGTCTGCGAGTTCTCTCGCTATATGACATCACGCAACACGAGATACATACAGCGGCGTAAAGAGGGTGAAAATTCCGACATTCCAGAGGTATTTTCGCTCAAATGGTCAGCGGAGGGAAAATGCACACGATTTAACGTCTTTGAAGAAATAATGTGGATTTTAAGCTGTCAAACAAATATCTAACCCTTTAAGACTAAGCTACCCATGCTGTCCATAAACACACACTGAAGCTATCTGAAACTGTCCGAACTGAATAATTCATGCACATGCTCAGAAGTCAGATACTCAGAGACCCACGACAGGCACTAAAAGCCGGCTGTCATCAGGAACAGATATGGGATCCGAGGTGTCCTTCCCATTCATTGTAGATAGTCTATAACAGTATTCTGTCAACACTTAAACGGTTGTTGTTTTTTTAAACAAGCTTACAAGTTTTAACCGAACTTCAGACCACAAATGTGTGACGTGGGCGAACAACTGTAACAGGGTAGATACATTGGCAACGGGCGCAGCACACGATATAGATAATAAAAAAGATCTACGTGCAGAAGTCACATACATTACAACTAGATATTGAACATACACATTTCTACCCTCATTAGAATTTACTTTCTTCTTTCGCACATCCTTACACAGAAAGAAGAAGGGGACCATTTTACCAAAGGAAGAGGAAGAAGAAGAAGAAGAAAAAGAAGAAGAAGAAGAAGAGATGGAGATAAAGAGACAGAGAGAATCAGAAAGAGACACAGAGACAGGGATAAAGCCAGGAAGATCAAACAGTTTCTGAGAAATATTTGTGGTCGACTCATGTCCATATCTTTCGGGGCCCAGGCTTCATGATCCCATATAAAGGACATTTTCGGAACAAACTCTACCATGCCAGCATATTTAGAAATAAAAAAAAACACCACAGACTTCCTGATCATTCACAGATAATTTAGGTCAGATAAGCGCGACATACAAACACAAGAAATTGATAATGAGGCATATGAATACAATTTGTATTTCAAATTTCCCAGTCACTCTCTCTCTCTCTCTCTCTCTCTATCTCTCTTGTCCCCTCCAGCTTTCTTTCTCTCGTGTCCTCTATCTCTCCCGTCTGCCCCCTCCCCCTTTTTTCTCTCCATGTACATCTTCTGGTCCAGGGCCTTTTGGGTCATAACTGATCCGCCCATATCATGATCTGCCAAAGGCTGTCATTCATATTTTTCTGTACCACGTATCAGAACTTTTACTTCTCAAAACGTGTCCTTTTTTTAAGGAAATTTTGTTGTTAAAAGGAGATTAAATGGAAAATAATTGTTTTCCTTTATAAATATATAAAGACATTTTTGCCTACTACTTTCTTCCCCATAACTGCACAAGGGTACTGTGAAATAATTTTGTTTCATTATTATTTTCCTTGTACTGTATTATGACGGAACAAAAAGTAACGTAATAATTGTAATGAAAATTTTGCAGATCACTTGTAAGAAATTTAGGGATGGGGGACACAGAAATCTCCACGTCAAATGGGCAATGAAAGAATGTTGCTTGGCTTACAAGGTTGATTTGCGGAACTAGGGATGAAAAGAAGGACATTTCTTTCGCTGAAAGTTGAAGCCCTCCGTGGTTGCCTTTTTTTTATTTTGAGTGTCTTACAAGTGGCATCATGTCTTCCTGTCTAAATTTAATAACACAGGGTGGTACGTTTGTGGACTAGAAACACAATTTCGCAGCCCCCTACGCTATCAATGCCACCTTCCATAAAACATCTATATGGGTAGGACTTGTATCGTATCGAAAATGCGTCTACAAGCCTGTAACTAGTGATCTTCTAAGAGATTGCATGAGCTGATCTTTTAAAATTTGCAACAAACAAGACATGGAGTAGACTATCCGCGAAACAAAACTTACTCTGCAATCTCTGCATTGGGTCCTGCAAACACATGTGGGACTCAACCACCACCAGTTGCACCCATGCAAGAACAACCAACACAAGAATACGCACAGCACTGGAAAACATCATTCAGAGTTACTCCACGAAGACGTGTGGACTGGCTCTAAGACACAGATATGATGGGTTTTAAGAGCCGATCGCCCAGGCAATGCTCACAAACGGACAGCGACCTCTAGACTGTGGTTAACATAAAAAAAAAAAAGTAGACTACCAGTTTCCTTTGTCTGGACGAAAAATAGACCACGAGTGCAAGTGACTAGCATAACATGCATTCCAGAAAGGAAGACAAAAAAAAAAAANCTGCAAAAAAAAAAAAAAAAATGAGAATCAAATCAGTATTCAAGCCAATCACTGTTAGTAATAATGTCGTGCCTGGTGACTTAAAATGCCGAAAAAGAAGCGCAAATAGCTCAGGGTTTATCTTCATTCACTCATTAATTTGTTCATCCACTCACCCTCCCTTCTTTTGACAGTATACATTGACAAAAATGCCTTGTGTTTACAAAGAGACTGTCATGTCTGATCAANGGGGGTCCATCTATAGTTATATTTAGACTCGAGGGTTCGTCTGTAATAATACTTTTGCGGCTAGGGGTCTACTTTTAGTGGGGTTCAAATAGGTTACAGACCTGTAATGAGATTGGACCCTTTTTTCTTCTCTGGGCTATATTAACATTTTGAGCTGCCCTCTGAACCAAAAGTTTTAGCTTTCAACCAGACCCATACCAGATTGAAGCTCATTATGTGGCCCAAATTTTAAGACTTACCCAAACTCTAGTAAGCCCATTGAAATTTTGAGCTTGGTTGGTATTTGTAAACAGAGCCTACAATTTTCACTGGTCAATGCCAAACCCCTCCGGTTCCGCATGAGCACACCCTTGACCTGGCTGTTCCAACCCAGGACTAAACAGTGCCTGGCAAATAAAGTAAAATGGACAGTTTCCCATGATATCAAAATTTCCCCCCTGGAGCCCTTATTACTGGAAGCAGGGTATGCCAAAAGAGGGGAAAGGGGAGATGAAATATAACCCCTAAGTTTTGTAGGACCCAAAAGTGAAAGTACAAAATTTTACAGGCCTGTAACCAATATAGTGCCACATCGGCACTCTTGTGAATAGGACGTCTTCTGCTGACCCTTGTGAAAGTTACAGATGGGTGTGTTCATGACCTTGTATAAGACAATGTCAAGGTCAAGGTTGCCATAGACTGTCTATTGTAGATAGAGCAGAAGGGCCTCTACATCAACGTTAGGTAACTCGAATCAAATGAATTGAGTCGATACCGACTCGCGTCATTAAAATGACTCTACTTTAACTGACATCCTCATGGTGATACACTGATTCCTTCTGAATTGGTTAACATAACAGACGCAGCCACGACTTGACTCGACCCGATTTCGATTTGCTTTCCATTTTGACTTGACTTGTGAATTACGCTATTGTGACTTGCAAATCATGTTTAACAGAATCTGTTCAATAGTATACATGTAGTTTTAATTATAAAGAATATCTCAGGCTTTTTCTTTGTGAAAAAAAAAAACCACCAAATAAACATGCATCTGTACATCTGTAGATTTCTTGTATCGCACTGAATCAGAAGTCTGGACTTTAACAAGTAAATAAAATGAGTGTCTCTATTCTTTGATTCGACTCGATTTATCTCTGTCTAGAAACGACTCGATTTAAGTGGATTAAAAAACAACAACAACAAACTAGTAGCTCGAGCCAGTCTAATCTACATCTTTGCCCGTCGGCCAATGAATGTGGGATGTTTCATGCGCATTGTGCAGTGGATTTCACGTAATCGTGACTAGATTTCCGCATTGGAAAATAATGCTTGTTAAGCAAAGGAAGCGATTTATCTTTATTGATGTTGTTTAGTTTTATAGTCTTGTTATAGAACAGAAAAAAAAGGAAACAAATGATTTTGTTTTCCGTATTATATTTTTAAAACCTGACCTCTCTCTTGGACATTTGTGACGGGAAAAAGTTCATAGACTACGTGCAGTTTCACAGACATAATATACTTCATTTCAAACCTAGCACCTTACTGACCTCTGACCCCTTACATAGGAGTCACGACAATAAGACCTCCATCACTGCCACTGTTCCCAGGGGCGTAGCGAGGGTGAATTTTTTGGTAATCTAGCACTTACATCTAACCAGCAATGGGGGGGGGGGGCAAGATATAGATACATTTATTGTTTGTTTGCTCATAATGTTTGTATTGTTTATAAATTTCTTTCCCACAGTCAGTCTTTATAAATTAGCTTACTGAGCATCCATACCACTTACATCAGACTGCTAACAAAGTCGGTACGAAGACTATAGAACTGACCTGAATAAGCCTCCCTCAGTTTCGATATAGCAGATTGCAAATTCGCCTAAAACCAGCACTGCTGTCGGTATTCGTGTAAAAATAAGACCAAAAAAAAAAAAAAAGCTTCCAGTCTCCTTCAAGACCGTCACCTCAAAGTACGGTATTCAAAATGCTGTAAAAATATCATGTACAGTATCATAATAAAGTTGTCATCAAGAGGCGTTGACACCAATCAAACAGAGCAGGACGAGACACTTAATGTAAAAGGTATTGAGGTCTCTTTTCTTGCTCCCACTAAAAAAAGCTGTAAGGTTAATGGTCTTAGAAATTATTCATGTTTAAGCAAAATGAATTAATCTATTGTGATCATCATGAGCTCTGCAATATTTTAATGTTTACGGTGCCGTTTTCTCTAGTCCTCGGGAGAAAAATAAAAGGAAGAAAAAACTCTGGAACAGGGTTGCCAAATTTGGTTCTCTCGGAACCAATTATCAGATTTTTGGCTATATTAAAAGTACGTAGTTCTCAAATAACTGATTGGCTCTTTGGTTCATTTTTAACTCCAACTGACTGTACATCAATAATTACTAATTTCGTTTAGAAACACTTTTAGTTTACGTGTACTTCTATCGAACTGCTTGGTACCGGTACTTCTGTTGCCAGATTAGCACGAATTAAGGATCAATCTAAAAAATGTTTCCATTTATAGGTCACATCTTACATTGCTCTAATATCTGTAGAAATAGAAATGTTTATGATAAGTATAATACCAGTGTATATCCATTACAAACATAAGTCGTCATTAATTTCTGATCTTATGTCAAATCTTGACCCAGACCGCCGTTCGGTGCTCTATTTTGGTACTTTTTCGGTTGTGATTTGGCTCCCGTTTGATAAAAACTGGCAACTGAGTTCTTGACGTCGTTCGCGGCACTTCAAAAAAAAAAAAAAAAGTGGGGGGAGTGGGATGGGAATGCAGTCTGCGAAGAGGATAATCAAATTTTTCTCTCAGATTACTGACCTCTTTTTTTAAATGGTTTTGCTATTGACGTTTCCTTCGAATGCAATACACTGTGGGTATGGGGCTGAAGAATCTGCGAGACGAGTACCGTGTCACAGATTAGTACTGCAAAACGCTTGTAAATGGTACGCAAGTGTAATACATGTAAAACGATTAAGGTATTTGAACATTTTAGAAAGCACTTAGCATGAGTAAAATTGTATTAGATGGAAACTATATAATGAATGTATAATGGCTATTATGAACTGGTAATCTCAGATTCATAGATTACATGGACGCTACGCCCCTGACTGTTCCTATGGAGACTGCCGTAACGCTGGACACAAATAAAGTAAAATTACCTCTATCAGACAATGATGATAGTGATAATGATAATAATAATACTTGATAATATATATATAATAACAATAGATTCTATTGATAAAGGCCTTAGAGCCGAAACGTTTAGATGTAATTTTCGGTCTCAGTCTATTTCTTTACTGAATTTTTAATAAATTCCTTGAATTAAGGTTGAGCTTTTAATTTTTCTCAGTTTTAAATGATAATAATAATAATAATGATATAGTAATAATAATAATAAAATAAACATCATCATCATCATCATCATCAGCAGCAGCAGCAGCAGCAACAACTACAACAACAACAACAACAACAACAACAACAACAACAACAACAACAACAGCAGCAGCAACGACAATAATAGTCATAATAAAGTTCATAAATCCTGTATCCGGGCCAACGTCCTCTCACGCTACTTCACACTATTATAACCCGACAAACTAAATCACTCAAGAATACTCTCAACTCCCTGGAAAGTATACGGTGTTGCTGCCAATTACAGGCTGATCACTAGCATTCTTTCCATTGCCTAAGGTGAGATACCTATTTTACAGACAGACAGACTGAAAACAAATGGGAATAAAATGACTTCTTAAGGTACATACAACAAGACCCATAGTCGGGAATCGAACCTATGACCTTTAGCGAGTCCAATGCTGTAGCCATTGGCTATGCTTAATGGAGGTATCGAATTCGTTTCAGATGAATTTTCGCAGGCTAGGTCTTGGGCCATTTTACTTTTGTATTCAAGAAAGATGGAATGTGTTCGCCAATGACATGAATCAGCCTTCAGTCCTTTCATCATTTTCCATTGTGAATTTAAAAGAAAAAATAATAGCATTGTTCCTAACTCAGTGTTTCCATCGGGCATCAGCAAAACGCCATGCCTTATCGCTTTCTATTCTAGAAAATGCAATTATTGGTCCACATTGAACAGGAATCTATGCTGGAACACACGTTTTACGAAAACTCTCGATGAGAAACTTCCTCTATTCCGAAGCATATTTCATATGATTAATACAAAAGACTTAGGATAGTCTCTTGAATAACACCTTTTGCAATAAATGTGTCCGAATGTATATTTTTGCTCTATTCTAGAAGGTTTTTATTCCATAGTAGCTTAAAACAATAAGAAGTATCGTTCTGCTGACGTCTGATAACGCGAAAGGAAGACTACAAAACGGCCTTTCGCGGTCCCATACAGTTGGAATCAGACCTAGCCTACTAATCAAAATTAAATAAAGTAGACGTCCTCACACACACAGTTGAAATCAGACCCAGGCTTTTATCAAAATTGAATAAAGTAGACGGCCTCACACACAGAGTTGAAATCACTCCTTGGCTACATAACAAAATTGAATAAAGTAGACGGCCTCACATACAGAGTTGAAATCAAATCTTGGCTACATAACAAAATTGAATAAAGTAGACGGCCTCACACACAGAGTTGAAATCAGACCTTGGCTACATAACAAAATTGAATAAAGTAGACGGCCTCACACACACAGTTAAAATCAGACCTAGCCTACATAACAAAATTAAATAAAGTAGACGGCCTCACACACACAGTTAAAATCAGACCTAGGCTTTTATCAAAATTGAATAAAGTAGACGGCCTCACACACAGAGTTGAAATCAGATCTAGCCTACATCATATCAAAATTGAATAAAGGAGACGGCCTCACACACACAGTTGAAATCAGACCTAGCCTACATATCATAATTAAATAAAGTAGACGGCCTCACACACACAGTTGAAATCAGACCTAGCCTACTAATCAAAATTAAATAAAGTAGACGGCCACATAGTTGAAATCAGACCTAGGCTATATATGAAAATTGAATAAAGTAGACGGCCTCACACACAGAGTTGAAATCAGACCTAGCCTACAAATCAAAAGTAGACGAGAAGCGTGTTTTTCTTTCTTTTTCCTGAGGGATGTCTTACTTAATCGTTTCACTTTTCCCATTCATGCATTTTTGATTTCAAATATGATTTGCGATGGGGGAATCCCAAAAAATGGGATTTAAACACACACACACNTACAACCACACATACACACATTTACACACACACACACACACACACACACACACACACACACACACACACACACACACACACACACACACACTCACTCAGACACTCACTCAGACACACATACACACACACACACACACACACATAGACCTTAAGTCCACATTCTTCGATTTAAGAACTTATGTACATTTCCATCTAAACAAAGACTCCACTGAATATTATGTAATTTATTGCCTTTTCTACTTTTATTATTTCCATTGGGACGAACTGTATATATACAAGCACTGTATATTGAACGTCATTAGAAATATCCAGTGATGTTCATTTTTGAACAAAAGAAGCACATTGTCAAGATCTTATCTCCCTCCCCATAATCATTACATCATCTTTATCATTCTCATTATTGTATTTATCAACATCACCACCTCCACCATCACTACCATCACCACCCTTACCATCACCACTGCCACTGTAGAGTGTGGATCCGTTTTGTTGTTTGGATACTTCCTACTGGCGGTCAGTGTATGTTCAGTCAGAGGCTAACCACCTCTTGACTACGTGCAGCAGATCATGAGAACTTTCGTCTTCGGTCAACTCTTGATTCTTCCATTCATCTCGGCTTGAATGGTCATTCTGAGCTCTTTCATGTTCGTCGTGGGGTAAACGATCATTTCTGGACTCTCCCATTTTCATCGTGGCGGTCAAGCAGTCAAATTATAGATACAGTATATTTTCGCTCGCTGCAATTCTAGTAGAGTATTCTTTCCTAGCCTAGGAAAGCAGAGAGGATTCTGGCACGAATAATTATTGTCCAAATAATATACATTGTACATGTACAGTATATCAAATTCCTCCTTTTGGGGCCCTGCAAGCCAATGTCAGGGTGTAGAAATATGTAAACAGATCTGTGATCTAGATAAGGCATCAAATTCTTAAGTTTCTTGAGTCTTATAAATATAAAAATTACGGTCTGTTAGGCATTTACATTTGCACGCAGTCAAAACCAACCTAAGAAAAAAATTGGGACCAAATCGAAGGATAGGTGATCGTCTTTGAAATAAATTTGTGAAAAATATTGGGCATTGAAACTTCCTCCACCCACCCCCCTTCCCCCCAAATCCCCAGGGCTTATAGGACCGATAGGACCGAAAGAAGAAAAAAACCAAATAGATGCCTATAACCTATTTCGGTTTGTGACACCTATTAGAGGGGCAAATCACTCACTGTATACAATCCAATTAATGCGCTAATATATAAAATATGGCCTTTTTTTTGGCCCTGCCAGCCAGTGTCAGAGTGTAGAAATGTGTAAAATGATCTGTGATCTAAATAAAGCATCCAACTTTAAAATTTCAGGTACAAGTTGAGCCTTCTAGGTAAAAAAATAAAGTGTGTAGGCCTATGTATTCGCACGCGGTCAAAACCAGCCAAATGAAAAATTGGGGACCAAATCAGAATTCGAGATGATCTTTTTCGAAAGACATTTGTGAAAAATTTTGGGCGTTGACCCCACTTTTTCTTCCGGTTAAAAGATCAGGCAAAAGAAGTACTTTAACCTCCATGGAAGAAATTTCCCGAAATCACAGTGGTATATGTAGAACAACACAAAATGTTAGTAGGATCAAAAGAAGAAAAAACAATAGGTGTCAAAGACAGTGGCAGTGTTCATGGGAGGTAATGCAATATATCTTCGCTCGCTGCAGTTCTAGTTAAGGTTACGTGCCTGTAATTTTGTACATTCATTCACTATCCCCCTTTCCCTCTTTTGGCATGCCCTGCTTCTAGTAATAAGGGCTCCAGGGGACAAATTTTGATATCATGGGAAACTGTCCATTTTACTTTATTTTGCCAGGCACTATTTAGCCCTGAGCTGGAACTGCCAGGTCAAGGATGTGCACAGGCGGAAGAGGAGGGGTATAGCGTTGACCAGTGAAAAAGATAGGCTCTATTTACAAATAGCAACCGAGCTCAAAATTTCAATGGATTGCAAGGGTTGGGTCAGTCTTAAAATTTGGGCCACATAATGAGCTTCTATCTGGTATGGGTCTGGGTGAAAGCTAGAACTTTGGGTTCAGAGGGCAGCTCAAAATGTTAATATAGTCCATAGTGGAAAAAAAATGTTCCAATCCCATTACAAGTCTGTAATCTAAAGTATTCTTTCCTAGCGCAGGAAAGCAGAGTGGCGTATTCACTTCACACCAAACCACAGAACAAAAGTTGCGAAGGCATACATCAGGGCTACCTTTTTTTTTGATCCAAGCAGGTGCGCTAACGTAACTGTTCTTTCCGTCTATGGGTAGTCCTAAGCAACGTAAGTCTCACTCTCTAGATAAGCCAGGATGGCTGCGACTGATGGCAAGAGCTAGAAAACAATGCCTTGACTTGATAGTGGTGATTGTTATACTAATGCCTTTGCCTCGTTCATTAGCATGCATAGCACCGCTGATTCTTGTCACATCCTCCTTCGACATGAGACCTATGATAAAAAGTTCCACTAACAAATTTGAAAACGTAGATGATGGCCGCCATTTTTTCGAGCTTTTATTGCCGGTCTTTGCTAAAGATGTCACATTTCCAACACACATCTAGTAAATGCGCACACTTTCCCGCCGAGACTAACACCCAGTAACCAAAAACGTATTTCAGAAATAGCTCTGAACCGGAATGAAGCGGCAGTGGTAGGCGATACCTTTAATTTGTAATTCTATCGAATACCAATTACTGCAGCCACAGGTTATGAAGTGTTACTCGATTACCTGACGGCATGCTAAGCACGAATATCCATTCATAACATTGTGAAGTTCTTGTGTGTGTGTGTGTGTGTGTGTGTGTGTGTGTGTGTGTGTGTGTGTGTGTGTGTGTGTGTGTGTGTGTGTGTGTGTGTGTGTGTGTGTGT
>JAWQUT010000047.1:232128-244955 GCA_033807755.1 Ellobium chinense | reverse complement strand
GTGTGTGTGTGTGCGCGCGCGTGTGTGCGTGCGTGTGTGTGTGTGTTTGTGTGTGTGCGTGTGTGTGTGTATGTGCGTGCGCGCGTGTGTGTGTGTGTGTGTGTGTGTGTGCGCGCGTGTGCGTGTGTGTGTGTATGTATCGGTATTTGTGTGTGTTTATTTGTGTTTTTTTGTGTCTGTATGTGTGTGTGTACGTGTGTACGTGACGGCCTGGGTGGAGGGAGGGGGATGAGAAGGAAGGGAATTGATCAGGGCAGAAATTTACTGTGTTTATTATCTACCATCCACTGCTTTCCTCTCCTTCAGTCTTAGTGTCATCACTTGTTAATTAAACCATGTTCGCATCTTGAAACTATGTTAACGTGTCATCATTATATGAATAGAACATTAGGGCCTCACCAACTCAGTTTATTAGACCTAATAATGCTGCAGACTGGTGTTGACCTAAATACTAGGCTGGGTGTCACCGAAGGAGATAAGAGATTAGGCCGGAAAGAAGTATGTATTTTCAGTAAGTAACATGTTCTAGAAGTTTTGTTTTGTTGTAGTTCTTAATTTCTCGTCGAAGTGTGCAGTAATCGGACAGTTATCGAGCGAGCATTAAAAATGTAATCAAGTACTAAGGATTTTTAAACAATAATCATAGTGTTCGAGTAGTTTGACTCGAATACGCCCAGCACTTCGACACAGGCTAACTGGCACAGCAGCCCTACTGATCCCAGCCGCCATCACAAGCGATATACAACTTAGTGGTCGTCAGCTTCGAGACATAGTCTATGCTCATTATTAATGTTACTGCCACAGTTAATGACATTCACGACACCTCGGTTTACAAACCCGTCACAGCGCTTCGAAAACGCCCTGAAGTGAAACCTTCGGTCATTTTTTAAATAGCGGTACCATGTAATTTTTGAGGTCAAGGTCCATGTTGGTATCTTAACCCTTGAGATGCGGTGGTAGAATTTATTCCACAGTCAGCTCGCTTCGCTTGAATGCGGCAACAGAATAGGCCTATATACCTATCTACTTGCCGAACGCTGAGCGCGGCGGTAGAAGTGTGCAGCCGAGGAGCCTCACGCTACTGGAGTTAAGAGATAAAATAAGCTGATACTTTCAGTTGTAACGATACACATTTATTATTTTTTTTCTTTTGCTTTGCCGTAAAATATATTTCTCGCGTTCTCTCAGAAACATGAATACTGACTTATGCTATTTTCGAAACATAGTGAGAAGTTCTATGTCTGCATAGCAAACGCAAGGGACATTTCCAAGGTGTGATTGGGTTAGGGTTAAAGACAGTGTTATGAGCGAGAGTTGGGAAGAAAGGGTGTCCCAAAACATAATCTACATATAAAACTGGGTATACTCTGTCAGCAATTCTTTCTAACAAAATTTAACAAGGTTTATTGAAAAAGTCCAGACCGCTCAAAGAAGTATGTGGACGATACAAGACATATTACAAATAACAGGACGGACGAACATGTATAAAAGATATCAGTGGCACTCATGTTACAAACTACATGGCAATAATTACTCTCTCTCTCTGTCGCGCTCTTTCTTTCTCTCACATAGTAAACATATAACTCAAACGTATGTGTTCTTTATTTAAGTAATGTAATAATTAAACTGGCAAACTTTTTCAGTCCAGATTTTCTCCTCTTTAAACCTGACCACTCCCATACCCACCACCACCCCCCAAATCGCCCCCAAATTCACTTTGGGAGACTTAAAAAAGTAGACTACGACTCTTCTTTTGTGGATTATAGCGTACCGGCTTAAGTGTCTCGACGCTAACGGGAACAGAGAGGGGAATGGAACAGTTTTTGTTTTAATTGTATGCATGTCTCTCCATCCCGTCCCTCTCCCTTCCCGGCATCACAACAACTGTGGTTCTACAAACGCACATTTTGATGACGTCTTCAGATAGCGAAATGGGATTACCCATAGCCGTAGAGGGACCATAATTTCTTTGTACTTTTTTTTCTTCTTAAATCAGCGATTCTAAATCGAAAGCCATCATCATGACCGATGTATCTTTTTAATACCCTCACATAAAATTAGAAATCTGTAATTGTGGTAGTTTATCTAGGAAAGTGACACATATGTTACCAGGTTGTCAAATATTTAACAGATATCCGTGATGCACACTGTCTGTATCTAATTCAGTACATTTGCCCAAAAAAAAAAAAAAGGCTCAAAGTGTTGAAAGATTATGTGAATGATCCACAGACACTTGTTGATGTAATCTACATGCCGATTGGCTCAATCTGGACACGCCCATTTACAAAGCCCATAAAACGATTGGAAAGCGTATTCCGCCAGCAAATATTAAAGAGTTACCGTCCTTTTCAATTTATAGTAAATGGCCCATTAATTATGACTAATAGCTCATGTAAGGAGTTTGAGAAATCGTGCTTGCTGGGGGATTGTTTGTAGGTCAGAATATATGATCAGCCAACGACGGCTGTGACCTGATTGTAATAAATAATGTTATTAAACAACGACCCCAAAAAAGTCATTTCAATCTAACCAGATGCTACGTGATGGCACCTTTTTTTTTGTGTGTGTGTGTGACGGTGAACGTGGGTGTGTCATTCAGTATCGTGGCCCGCTTTTTTCGTCAACACTATGAAAACTGGCATTCTGACACAACAAAATCTGGGCACTGTCTCACTGTCAACATTGTCGAGGCTAATCAGCAGACTGGGACACATCTAACCACTTACTGATCATAGCATCTAGTTCTAGTCTAGAGGCATCTCCTCAGAGCAACAGAGAATAATGATTCTGAACGTCATTGTGTTGGCAGCATTTGCCTGGGCAGTGGATGCACACGTCTGCCTGACAGATCCACCACAGCGGTTACAGAGTAAGTTTTTGGGTACAATCCTGGAACATCACCGCTGGTAGGCCAGGTGTTAGACTAACTGAATGACTCTGGCTATTCATTTCGTCTAACGCCTGACCTATCAGCGGTGCTGTTCCAGGATTGTACCAGTTTTGGTATAATGGTTGCATCTCATCTTGATAGACATTTAAACATGAGGAGTCCCTCTTGCAATTTCAATGACTGAGAGCTTGCACATTAACGATGGGATCTCTTACAATCTAAAGATTAGTGCATTGGTGCTGAAGTCACCCCCAGTAGCGTTCAACATGCAGCGTTTAATGTAATTCTCACGATGGTAGGAGATCCTATCGTTATGAGCAAGATTGCAATTGGCTTGATTAGGGCTTTGATGAATGTAGACCATAGCAGAAAAAAAGGGATAAAAAATGGTGCTTTCCCCGGCAAAAATTAAGTAAATATTTTATGACTTACAGATACGCCATCTAGTCCTTACTGTCGGAAGGTAAGTGCCGCCTACAAATGGTCGTGGATACCGCCTCCGATTGATTTGCATCCATATGCCAGACATTTTATATCAAATTTCTTTACTATGATGTTGGGAGGCACAGTAAATTACCGATCTGCAAGTTTACTGCGCAATATGAAATATTTTACTCGCGAGGAATTTCATATTAATTTCTAACTAACTATTAAGTTCCGTTCACTTCCATGAAGGGATTCTGCGCTGGTATGAAACACCGATCTCAGTTTAAGCTAACATCAGCCAGAGCTGTGCCAAGTCACCACTATCAGCAAGTCAAGTCAAGTCGAGTCATTTGAAAATTTCCAGCAAGTCGAGTCGAGTCCAAGTCACAAGAGCAATTTCAGCAAGTCGAGTCAAGTCCAAGTCATTGGCAAAAGCGTGGCAAGTCAAGTCAAGTCGAGTCACCAGTGACTCGAGTCAGACTCGAGTCCAAGTCATTTGACTTCGAGTCTACAGCCCTGGTCTGGGTGAACATTCTTGTAATGTCTAACAAAGTTAGACGTTGTTCCAGTGACGTCTTTTATGATGTTGCCACAAACATTACATGTGGCAACTCTGCTTTTTCTCTGCTTGAAAAATTCGAGTAGCCAAACAAAATGATGGCTGGTTCCTTTGCCGACGACGCCATTTCTCATCCCGATTTTTCAGCGGGAATGAGCTTATTTCGATAAAAACAAAATAGCGGTGAGATCGGTCGGCAGTCTCAGCAGTAAAAATCAGTGTGAAATTTTCATGACGATAGGCCTAGAAAGGCACGGGAAATACTCAATCAACATAAAGGGTTTTTTTTACGATCCGTGTCACTTTATGTAACTGATGACTTGGCAAGTCATTTTGGTCGCAAGTCACGAGTCTCAAGTCAGTCCAAGGGCGAGTCGAGTCGAGTCCAAGTCACAAGCGCAATTTCAGCAAGTCGAGTCAAGTCCAAGTCATTGGCATAAGCTTGGCAAGTCGAGTCAAGTCGAGTCACTGGGTGACTCGAGTCAGACTCGAGTCCAAGTCATTTGACTTCGAGTCTACAGCCCTGACAACAGCTACTTGGTTTTCCACGTGAGTATTTAGAATTTATTAATATATAGGAGAAAAGTGAGTGTCAACAAAGTCATCCCATGGCATTAAATAGAATCATTCTATCTTCAGCTGGAACATCCAATGACTGTTTCCAGAACGGATCTCCGCCATGTGGGGCAGATTTCCCAAGCACCCCTTCGGCAAATCCCGTTTCGATCACGTGAGTTTGAGCTGGTGGTTGTGAATGCTGAGTTTTGTTGTCTTTCCAGCGTAAAAGAACAGTATCAGAACTGAGAGCTTGTTGCCACAAATGATTTGTACATGTACATTATCTATATTATATTATATAGTCCTTACTGTTGGAAGGTGAGTGCCGCCTACAAATCGCCGTGGATACCGCCTCCGACTGATTTACATTCATATATAAATGCTAGACATTTTATATCAAATTTCTTTACTATGATGTTGGGAGACACAGTAAACTACCGACCTGTAAGTTTACTGTGCAATATGAAATGTTATGCTGGAGAGAACATAATTTGAAAAAGAACATTAATGTTCTTCTGGTAAATTACTTATAACAAAGATATGATGGTGGCGGGTTATAGGTCGTACATCTGATTCAGTCTCATTATGTGATGTTAACATGATGTTGACTTTAACGACATTGTCGTATTTATTATATATAATAGGCTCATGATGATAAGATTGTCTTTCCACCTCGCACTGCTAATTTTACCATAACATACCACCTAATAAAAAATGATGATTTATACTCTTTTGGTGATAACTTTAAGCTTGATTCATTATACGGCAGTAGGTTGATGCATGATCATCACAATCGATTAAACCGGATTTGGTGCCATAGTTGACTAACCGTTTATGATGTCAGATAATCGACCCTAGCCATCGAGCATGGCAGAATACAGAGCTATTTCGTAATAGTTTACTCAGCCAAATTATGTTAAATCGCGTACAAGTAGCCTATCTTCATGTATAGACAATAAAAGCCAGGCGTTAGTATTTTTCACTAGATAGCTTAAAGAATGAAACGTAGAACTGATTACATCGTAATTAGGTCATGACTGGGCCATGGTATTTACAGCAGAAACTGACTTTACGCGAGCTTTAATCAGGTCATGATCCATAAAAGCAAAATCGTATGTCGCGTTCCGTGGTGAAATCACACACGACAAAGAAGAAAATATTACTCGTTTTTTTAAAATCGATTATGCTGATCCTGCCGTCAAATATTCAATTAGTTGTCAAATATGAACTTCTTGATTCTATTTTATGTTTGCCTAGAACTGAGTAAGGTTAGGAAACAACATTGTTTGAGACATGACTTAACAGCAGAACAAATCAACGAACGAACAAACAAACAAACAAAAGATAAACAAACAAAGAAACAAACAAGTAATTAAATAACTAAAAAATAAATAAATAAAAGGGGAGAGGGGTTAAAGAAAGCTGGCTAAATTTCATCAAAATTACTGACTATAAACTTACAGAGAGCATGCGATTAGGACTTTGCGAACATTAATTGATAGTTTAACTTTAGCCCGACTGCATGATTCAATTTTGGCTGACTTTTCCAGTGCTGGCACCACATACACTGTCAAAATAAGGTTACCGGTACAGCACTATAGCCCTGGAGTGGAGGTATGTATGGATTTGTTTTTGTTGAAAACTAGGTCTACAGCATGTAGTTTCTATTCAAAGGCCTCCCATGCACCCATCAGCTTAAAGGGAGAAGTGTCCCCCTACATATATAAGAGGTGGTAATGTAGATTGCATGTGCTACGTTTGTTTGGTTCCTGCAATTTGACAAAATGGGAAAGCCACACTCCTTCCTTTAGCAAAAGGAAGCATCACTCTCTAGACAAGCCAAGATGGCTCCGACTAATGCAGAAAAGACAAGAAACAATGCAATGACTTGCGATTGGTCTTTGCCTCATTCATAGCATTGCTACTTGCATCCTCCACCGACACAAGGCCGTTGGTAAGATGTTCCTCTAATTGGTTGCCACCATATTGCCGAGCCTTTTCTTCCGATTTTTGTTTTTATAATAAAAGACGATACATTTCTAACAAATCCTTAGGAAGTGTGCACCCTTCCTCACTGTGACTTGCGCGCACCAACCAAAAGCGTATTCTTTGCTAGGGACTGCTCATAGAATGAAAAAAAAAGGGGTGTGGCCTCCAATTTTGTCAAAATGCAGCGACCAGACAAACACAGTCATGGTATGCAACTGATCACCAAAAGGGCAGTGGCGTTTCTAATCAAAATTGCACACTAAAGTGCTGAATAGTGCAATTTTGTCTCCTAAGGGTGGTGATCTTAGGACACATGTCATTTACAACAGTACTGTCTAGTTTGGCATCTTGACATCAGATCTATATTTTCTATTGTCGTTACAAAATCGCGGACAGATAGCACCTTTCAACATTTCAGCAGGCAAATGAACTGATAATCAGATAAATGGACAGACAGTTAGTTAGACAGAAGGATAGACATATCAATATCCTAATAGGAGAAATACAGTATTTAAATAATTATTTAGACCTACAGAGATCAGTCACGTTATTCAATATTATTGCAAAACAATTAACGTTGATAATAATGGTTTGTGGTTGTCACTTTGGAATTCAAATATTTTGTCAACAATTCTTTTACTGGACAGAGAGTGTTTCATTAGCAGAGAAGTGTTGTGACAAAGTTTACAACTTATATTTTGCATTGTTTAGAAATTTTTAAAGTATTTGAGTTTGTCATCTCATGCTTCTCAAGTTATCATTTCCTTTGTACATTGTATAGTTCACACGAAGACACGAAATTCGTCACATAACGTCACAGACATAGGCAGATTGCTTATCTCAGAGATAGGCATTTTGCAAACTGAACTATTTTTGTGGTTGCTACAACTCACTACATCCATCAAATTAATATCATGGACAAAAAAATCACAAAGTCATTGGTTAAAAAAATAGCACCAAAGTTTGAAACGGGCATTATTGTCTAATGTTGTAGGTTCTTTTTTTTTCTCACCTGAAAAGCTCCTCAAATGAGATAGGTGAATTACCTATGACTGGCACGAGTTGTTTTTTTTTTTTTTCTTAACACGGGCCACACATCCTCCCGGCCAGAGTATGTTCATGCCATCTGCATGTCTCTACTGGGAGATGATGATTAGAAGTTCGAAACTTAGCTAGTTTATTCCAGTCATTTGATGATAGCAAAATGACAAACAAACAACCATCGTTAGGTATCAGAGACATTATTGTTCAGATGGGACAATAATGGAACAGCAAGTTTGCCATCAAATCAGGCACGAATTGCCAGAGGCCTTAAGAAAGCCTCATTTGGCTTTGATTGTTAATTCTTCCAGCAATCAAATGAGATCATCATCTCAGTTTACGCGTGTTCACTGCTCTCGTACAAAAGATCTGAGATTCACCAAAATGTGGCTGGCTGAGGGTTAAGGGGAGGGTTAAGAATAGGGATCCCTTCCTGTTCTTTAAAAGTGGACGCCCATGTCAAATATACTTCTCCGTTTTCCAGTACTTTCTCTCTCTCAAACTTTTGTATGGTGCCCACGACCCAATTTCCCGGAAAAAGTACACCGTTCTGTTACCCTGAGCATGTGCAATATGACGCAATAACGAGAGCAAGAGTGACCGGAATTTGGCCCCCACGTTTAGAGTTAATTCCCCCTCCCCCGAACAACAGCGGCTTGTGGCAAAAAATGATGACGTCATTTATTAAGTTCCAGCAGTTACAGACACCTCTATCTGAATGTGCATTATTCAGCTCTCAATTAAGATTCTGGTTATCCAAATTCAAAAGTAAGTGTAAGCCAGAGAGAGTGTTCTGCATTTTTTTTCCTCAGCATGATTTTGTTTGACACATCTGCTGCTTACAGTGGAATAAAAAGATTTATACCGACGTGCTCCCACCTGTCCGCAGAGTACTGGCTAAACCGCTTGGTCGTGCGGCCAGAACGTATTTGACGTAAGGTTATGGCCGGCTACGTGCGCAATGGGTGTAAGAATTCGGACTTTGCATAATGTAACCTTGCAGACTGTCTGGGGCTGGCAGGGATGTTATCATGTTGACAGATACATAAATGTCTGTTTTATTGGAATAATAGAGTATATCGTATGATTTAACATGGTCAGTGGGACGGTTCAGCTTTCCTTTAATCTCGTACATAAGGGTATCTTCCTCTGATGGTCTTTACTTGCCTCGTTCTCCGTGTGAGAGAGTTTCTTATCTATATCTTTATCTTACAGCTTCAGGAACGGATATAAACTAATATGCTATCTGGTTTACATAGTCTTAAACAGAAGAACTGAGTTTTTGCTTTAGTACAAACGACCGTGGTGACGTCTTATTAAGACTATGGAACGTGAACCTTTCGCTAAGTATATGTACGCCTTTATCCTTTGTTACGAACAATTCTCAGCTTTACACTGCCGAATTCGATGTATCCGTTTCCCGTATAAGGAACTATTCCTAGACTCAGGCTAATAAGCCCATGGTAATTTGGTGACATTAAGTTTTGAAAAACATGATATAGTGAGATGCTTTAAACAAATTTCAAGATAAATCTAGTTTAGTTTTTTGCTTAGTCACGCACGATTTTAGAGCCATGGTACGTTCTTATCATTCCAAAGTACACGTGCACATAAATGACGTATCTTAAATGTATAAGAGTAAATTTATAAACTAAATGGTATCATTTCCTATAGTATATTCCGAAGTGCAAGCTAATAAGCTAATGAAGAACATGATATAGCGAAATGCTTTAAACGAATTTCACGATAGACTAAATCTAGTTTGGTTTTTTGCTTAGTCATGCGCGATTTTAGAGCCATGGTGTCTTACCTGGTGTGAGATTAAAATCAAAACCTTATCTTTCATCTTTTATATACCTATGTGTGGGCTAATGAACGTACAGTAATTTGGTGACACTGACATCTGAAATACATGACCTAGCGAAAACATTTAAACAATCTGCATCATAGATCTAGCTTTTGGCTCTCGAATTTAGAGCCCCTGGCGCGTTCTTGTCATTCTAAAGTACACATGCACAGTAATGACTTATCGTAAAATCATAAACGTACATTCAAAAACTAAATGATATATTTTCATTTCATATATTCCTACGTGCTCATGGTAAATTAGTGACCTTAGGCTTTTGAAGAATATGATACAGCAAGATGCTTTAAACGAATGTCAAGATAGATCTAGTTTACCTTTTTGCTTAGGCATGCGCGATTTTAGAGCCATGGTACGTTCTTATCATTCCAAAGTACACATGCACAGAAATGACTGGCATACAATTATAAATGAAATCTTATCTTTCATTTCTTATATTTCTTTGTACAGACTTATGAGGAGATGGTAAAATTGGTGACATTGACATTTGAAATACATGATATTTTCAAAATGCTTTAAACCAATTTTAATTTCAACATAGATCTAGTCTAGCTTTTGACTTAGTAATGCACGAGTTTAGAGCCATGGCATGTTGTCATCATTCTAAAGTCCACATGCACAGAAATAACTTAGCGTAGAATTATAAAAGAAATGACATCATTTAATTTCTTATAATTATTTCTACGTGCAATCTACTGAGCTTAAAAATAAGATGATCACACTGACATTTGAGGAACATAACGTAGTGGAATGCTTTTAGCAAATTTCAAAAATAAGAGTCAAGTTTAGCTTTTGCCTTAGTCATACACGATTTTAAAGCTATGGCACATTCTTATCATTTCAAAGGACACATGCATAGAAATGACTTAGCGTAAATCAGAGATGGTATCATTTCATTTCTGATATTCCTATGTATAAGCTACTGAGCCTATGGTAATTTGATGACACTAAGCTTCAAAGGGCGAAATGCTGTAAAGAAATTTCAAGATAGATGTAGTTTAGCTTTTGGCTTAGTCATGCACGCTTTTAGAGTCATGACAAGTTCTTATCATTTCAAAGAACACATGCACAGATATGACCTAGCATATAAAAACACCGTACAGCAAAATTTGTCGTCTTAATTTGTAAATTTAATTGCCATTCTTCATTTATTTTTGCCATGCAATGTATTATTCCTTCCTTTCAGTAATATATCTTCGAACAGAAATGTCGCCATATCCTTCACTAGTATTTAATTTCTGTCTAATAAGACGAATGAAATGACTATGATTTAGAAAAGGCGAATGTTGGTGTTTTTTTTTTAACGACGACTATCTTTTTCTAACGAAACCGTATCTTTCGTTTCTTATATTCCTACGTGTAGGGTAATGAATGATGGTGATTTGGCGACATGGACATTTGAAATGCATTATGTATTTCACAATGGATCTGGCATTTTGCTTAGTCATGTACGATTTTAGAACCTTGGTTCGTCCCTATCATTCCAAAGTACACGATGACAGAAATGACACAGCGTAAAATTATAAAGAAATGTTGCCATTAAATGTTTTTTGTTCTGATAAGACGAGAATTAGGACACTGGATTATCCAGGTCACTTATGCCTCGCCTATAGTAATAATAATATAATGACAATATTAGATTGCATTTGTTTAGCGCCTAGTCTCCTACATGGACTCTAGGCACTTAGATATATTTACGGTCCCTCATAAATGCACATTCATTCAGTTTAACAGAGTACAATCAATATGCAAAACACAGAAACACATGCACTCGCATCGGCATAAACAGACAGACAGACAGACAGACAGACAGACAGACAGACAGACAGACAGACAGACAGACAGACACACACACACACACACACACACACACACACACACACACACACAAGCGCACACACACACACACACACACTTATACACGCGCGCACGCCTCCTAGCACGTGCCCTCGAAGCGCCAGGTCAGGGGGAAAACACTGATTCTACCCTCTGATACTAAGGATTGTAAACAGATACTGTACTCTCACGGCCGGAGTCGACACGCCTACTCACAGAGTTGCACATGCTGCACACACACATATAAGCTGCAGTTAAGTCAGCACGTTTAGGTAAAATGATTAAAGAAAAGATGTGTTTTAAGCGACGTTTTGAACACAGTCAGTGAGTGAGGGCAATTTATTCCGTGTATATGGTCCTTTACAACCGAATGCGCTTTCTCCGAATCTTTCAAATAAAAAATTTGTCTTTGTTGTTGAAAGAGTAATAGAAACCTTGGAACGTAATGATCTTGATGGTTTGAACACGTCTACCAACTCAGATATGCAGGAAGGCGAAATACCATTTAGAGCTAAATAACAAAATAATAGTAATAGAGTTTTATATTCTATCATTTTTCTATCACTGGTAACCAGTTAAGAGTTTCAGAGGAAGTTCACGTGCTTCGCGCTTCTGTTTTCTAAGGATGACACGTTCTACATTATATTATATCATTTGCAGTTTATCTAATTTTCTTCAGTAACACCGACCAGTGGCCGTATCCATAACCATTACATTACTTTAACGCACTGCTGTAACCACTAGAAACTCCTAAAACATCAGTGATGTTCAGTGTAGTTAACGCAGGGCGTTAACTAACGTATGGATTGCGTATACAGCCTCAGAAGGGACCGGAACTGCAGTAATCCAGTCAGACTGAAAAAGATGATGTTGTCAAAGTTATTAAAGCTGATTCAGTCAAGAATGGTCGCAAGACATTAAAATTTATACTTTTTAAATTAAAATACATGGGTAGTGGAAGATATTGTCAGAATGCTAGCGATCAGCGCCTGTAAATGACAGTGGCACTGTATGCTACTCAGGGAGTTGAGAAAGTTCTAGAGTGATCAGGTCTACAGGGGGTAATAACAATGTGAAGTCGCGTGATCGAGTATTAGCCCGGAGACGAAATTTATAAATTTATATTATTACAATTATTATTACTATCAGTATTATATCTGTCCAAGTTGATTTTACTTGAAATGACATAGAGAGTGTATATTAACTCATCAGTCACTCGTGGCACTTTCTTATCATTACTAAGTACAGACGCACAGAAACGACACACCTTAAAGCTTCAAACAAAGTACAGTAGTACCAATTTATCATTTTGTTCAGGAAAACAAGAGAATAGTTAAGGGATGAAAAGAATTAGGGCATTAGATCATTTAGACCCACCTGTGCCTCGATTCTAGTAAGAGGAAGAGGGTGGAGAAACTCAAATAATCGTTTCAAGATTTTTGTTGTTTAAGAAGCTTTATTAAAGCAATGTCTTTTAGAAAGCAGTACTCTATACTGACTATTTAAAATTCACTGGACAACCTCAGCACCGTTTAGCTGTAAATTTTCCCATGTTCCCAGCAACATCGACTGTGTGATCGAAACTGATGTTGAAGCTGTTAATCAGGGAATCTTTTTCTCCTAACCTCTCCTCTCCCTCCTGTTCCTTGAATGCCTTGACACAG
>JAWQUT010000047.1:201479-216418 GCA_033807755.1 Ellobium chinense | reverse complement strand
ATTTATTATTTTCGAATTAAATTTCCAATTCGTTTAACTTCTACTACCTCACTGTAATCTTTGCAACAATGGACTTAGGATCCACCCGGTCCTGAATCGCAGAGAGATGGTGGCCCTTATCAATACAGTCGAGAGAGAGAGAGAGAGAGAGAGAGAGAGGGAGAGAGAGAGAGTGCGCGTGAGCGAACAAGCAAGAGAGAGAGAGAGAGAGCGAGAGAGAGACAGAGAGAGAGACAGAGAAAGAGACAGACAGACAGACAGACAGACAGACAGACAGACAGACAGACAAACAGAGTATCAATTTCATAATGGGACTCTGCTGGAAGACTTTTCCCAGGACCCTGTAGTACCATAAAAACTATATACGGAGCCAAATCTCTCATAGAAACACATTTAAATTCTTTTAAGAACAGGGCGTTCAGTCGACTCTTTCCCAGCTTCTCACTCTCTTTCTCTCATGTCCTTTTCATCCCCCCTCTTTTTCTCTCCCTCCGATGCGGAATTCCCAAAAAAAGCGCAGATCCATGAACCGGAACCCCTTCGGGCGATGCATAAATCCGCCTCTGAATCTAAAGAAGGTGCTACCTCGGGTTTATGGCTTTATTAACGCGACGCTTCTGAATGAAAAAGTAAGCGAGGCATTCTCGTACTGACCTACTTTTGTGACCCTTTTTTTTTTTTTTAGCTCTGCACGTTTGATTGGTCAGAATTCGTTGGCCTCTGTTTTCCTAGATCCGTCAAAATTCGACACAGTTTAAGAAAAACAGGATGCTACCATTGGGTATAAATTACCGTCAGCTGACCACACTGCTGCATCCCAGCTCACAAGCCAGGACTTCTCTCCAGTTCAAACTTCTGTCATCGGTGACTACACAGTGAAGGGTTTTGCAGTTCGAGTTAAAGACTTTATTTACTCTGAAGAATTTTTTTGCCAGAAGACACAGTAAACCCCATCGAGATGGCAACCGGCACCTTAGCAGTCGTACTTTTGCTCGTCGCAGTTTGCAGCACTCGTAAGTAACCAACGCATATTTAGTGAAAAAGCCACTCACGGATTTAGCTACTATAATGGGTGTGTTATTATAGGCTGTAAAATTAACATCTATGGGTGTGTTATTAGAGGCTGTAAAAATTAACATCTGGTTTTTATCTTTACTGTCTCATGGTTATAACAGCAGGAAATGGTTATTGCACAGGCCCATTTCAACTATAACGTCCGTAAGAGATCAGATATGAAAAATAAAAGCTCTCCATGTTGTTTGAAAATGAAAAAAAAATTTAAATGAGAATACGATTCTATATATCCCGTAGGGAAATTGTTTTACAATGACATAAGGTGTTATACATCTCATTCATAATTCAAACACATGTAGCAATACACATCATACATATAAATACATAATATCACAAATAAAATACATGACAAAGTCATTGCTGGTCGCTAGCGGTGCTCAGATCGTACACGTTATATGAGCTATCAATATAACGTTTAACAAAAAGCAGGACAGACAGGACAGATGAAACAAGACATTGTCGTAGGCAATGAAAGCACAAAGAAAATATAAATATATAACGTAGTTTCCAGTTTCAAGATATACAAAAGTGAAGCTAGGAAATGAGGAAAACAAAAAAACAACACTGGAGTAGCTTATATACATAGCTAACATTTCAATTGTGGATTTCTTTAATAGTCTTAAGGAATTTAGATATTTTTTTCAAGTATATTTTTTGATATCCTTCTGCACAACTTAATGGTTTTATTCGTATTTGGTCTGTTGTAACCCCTATTACTCCACTGTGTGTTCCCCAGAGGCTGCCAACATCTGCCAGGACCAAACTCTTGAGAGCAATAACTATAACTACGTGCGCAGGACCGTGAGCGGCGCTCTCCGGGTCAGGTCCATCAGTGTGGTACGTCAAAAATCCAACAGTCCCTGAGCCGAGAACGTCTCCTTCGGCAAATACGGCCCTGACGTGTGGGTGGACAATGGCTGCAGAGCTGTGTTCAGAGTCTGCTACGAGACAGGTGAGTTTGAGAAAAATTAAGTTCACGTGCAAGTACGAAGCTTTCAATATTAGGTCATTGGCTTACACTCATCACTTTTACAATACAATATAGTATTTCATGAACACAATACACTGCAAAGATGCGTAGATGTTCCTCATACACTCATTAATACTATTACCAATCATTTTCACATCACACTTCCTACCCACTCCCCCTCCTCCCCTCCCNCCCCAAAAAAAAACAACAACAACAACAAAACCAAAACAACCAAAATTCAGATTCCCCCCTTCTAAACCCCCTCGCTTCGCTTACTTGCGGCAATGGAATAATACGCATCTCCTTGTAGAGCGTTGAGGGCGATGGTAGAATTGTGATCGTAAAAGCAAGAAATGTCATATGCATTTGCTAATCTTGGCCATAACGGTCTGTAAGCAATCCAAACCCGAGAGAGCAAAACCTTTCTATTATCATGGTGCAGCACGTGCCACTTCCTAATAATAATAATAATAATGCTGTTTTTAAGTCTTGAATCTAGGCCATGTTCTGCTCACGCGACTTTCACTTTATTATTTCCCTAGCAGGCCGAATCACTCTAGAATTTTCTCAATTCCCTGGCTGCATACAGCGCCTCAGTCATTTAGTCTAGCATTCTGTCTAATAGCCAGGTACCCACTCTACAGACGGGTGGACTGAGAAAACTGAATAAAATGTTTTCCCAAAGCACTTACAAATTAGCTGTGGTCGGGAATAGAACCCACGAATTTTTTTTAACCTTGAGTCCAACACTGTACCCCATTTGTCCACGCTTCTCTTTGATGGTTTAACAAAGGCGTAGACCTTTCAGTGCTTTGTTCTCCTTACTATCTTTTATTTCCAGGCACCACTAGAGTCTGACAAAGGCGTAGACTATTAAATGTTATTGCCTCCTTAATATCTTTTATTTCAAGACATCACCAGAGTTTAACAAAGGCGTAGACTGTTCAATGCTTTGTTGCCCTTACTATCTTCTATTTCAAGAAACCATGAGAGTTTGACAAAGGCGTAGAATATTAAATGCTTCGTTCCCCTTATTATCGATATCATTTATTTCCAGGCACCACCCGAGCCATGAACTGCGAAAGCAACAACTACAACGAGGCTCGTTGCAACGCCGGAGGCACCATCAGGGAGGTTACCCTGCAGACCCACAAGTCAAGCTCCCCTTGCGTTGAGGGCTTCAGTTACACAAGAGCTGGCAACTTCCTGGTTGTGAGCAAGGGCTGCAGAGCAACATTCTTAGTCGGCTTGTAAAATACACTTTAGTTAGTTATCATACTAGATATCCATGATCTGGACTTTTTAGCTCATTTTTTTTCCGATTGTAGGTAGCAAATAGGTGTATTTAATGATACTAATAGTAGCAGTGCGGTTCATAAGTCTCGTATCTAGGCTAATGCCCGCCCACGCGAATCCACATTGTTAGTATACATGCACATTTCTGTTTCATGAATAGGCAACTCTCCTACAATTCTTCACTATTGTATTTTACCTTTCATTAAAAACATACATTTGGTCTCTATGAAACAATCCCCTATTGACCTTTAAGACGTTTTGTCATAAAGCTCTCCAGATCTACAATAATTCTTTACTATTGTATTTTACCTTTCATTAAAAACATACATGTTATCTGGTCTCTATGACCACAACCCCCTATTGGCCTTTAAGGCGTTTTGTCATCAAGCCCTCCAGATCTACAATAATTCTTTACTAATTTTCAGAGACTATATTATGTGCCGTGCTGCATATAAAAGTTGTTTTTCTCCTTTCACTCAAAACGATACAGAGCTTCAGATCAGGATTTCTTAACACCTTATGACATATGGCATTAGATCAAAGTTGATATAATATATATATTATATTTATATACTTTGCAAAGTAACAAAGGAATTGTCTTCAATTTCCTCCATAACTAAATGTGCCATAAAACTTCCTCTTAAATGTGAATCTCAGCGTATGAAGTCACGGTTTTGGAAACAAATCCAAGTCTGCGAAATACTGATCAAAAGTGGGACTGTTTGCATGTTAGCGAGAAGAGAATATGAGCTTTTTGCTGTATATGTGACAACTGTTTGTGAATCAGTTTTCTTGTAAACAATTTTTTTTCCACTGAGACAGTTCAATATATCGATGGGAATTAGAGTGTGGTTTGTCAAGCCTCTTAGCATCTTGTATGACTGTAATTAATGTATGGCTATCGTTTCGTCTATGAATTAAATACCGTGTTCGACTTCCTTGTGATGAAATATCTCGAGTCCTTTTCTCTTTGTTGATGCTTGAACCACAGATATTAACTCAACAACCGTTGGTTGTTGATCAAAAGTGGCGATGATGTGGTGACTGTTGCATAGTTACTGCTTGGTGAATAATGAAAGTAAAGAAAGATGATGTGGTGAGTAATACAAAGATGTTTGACAATGACTAATTGGTGAATGATAGTATTGACAATGTGGTGACTGCTACATATTATCTTATCACTGATTGCATGGTGAATAATGAAAGTAGAGAGAGATGATGTGGTGAGTAATACAAACAATGACTAGTTGGTGAATGATAGTGGTGACAATGTGGTGACTGCTACATATTCTCTTATCACTGATTGCATGGTGAATAATAAAAGTTGAGAGAGATGATGTGGTGTGTAATACAAAGAAGTTTAAACAATGACTAGTTGGTGAATGATAGTGGGCACAATGTGGTGACTGCTACATATTAACTTATCACTGATTGCATGGTGAATAATGAAAGTAAAGAGAGATAATGTGGTAATTAATATAAAGAAGCTTAACAATGCCTAGTTGTTAATGATAGTGGTAATGATGGGGTGAATAATATAGAGTATCCCAACAATAACGATTATCTTAACAAAATGGAAATTTGACATTGAGTACTCATTTACGTAGAACACATCATTACTGTGTGAAATTTACATACATGTATTTAATATTGTACTATCATTTGGTCAGTCAAGCGGACCACGGTATAAAATACTCCTCAATAAAAAGTATACTTTTTTCATGCTTCAAGGCTATACTTATTATCAAATTTCTGTTGCACATACGTTGCACTACGCATCTTTGCGAAGAAATGTAAACAGTTTGGTTATCTCCCTTACAATAGGCATACATCATTATAAAAAAAATAGCTTGGTGTTTCAGGACGTTTTTGATCAGGAAAAAAGAAAAGCAACGGAATGTAAATAGTAGCATTGTGTTTCCATTCTCGACATGGCCTAGAATACTGACAGCTGATAATGACTTCTCGAGCTGCTCTCTAAGGTGTCACAGGTGTCATTTTCAGCTATGTTTGTTCAATGACAAGTCCTAATAAGAAATAACAGGCTGCTGTTTGCTTATCATCAGTACAAAATACAACAGTCATCAGCAAAACAGAAACCAACCTTTTATTCATGGCAAAATAATCTGGAGACAGACAGACAGACAGACAGACAGACAGACAGACAGACAGACAGACAGACTCACACACACACACACACACACACACACACATATATATATATATATATATATATATATATATATATATATATATATATATATATATATATATATAAAATGAGAAACAAAACGGGAGTATTGAAGGATGTATTGAGGAAATTTCACAAACGGAATGTATGGTCAGAAATTCAGTAGGTCTGAAACTTTATTAGGGCATAAACTTTGAAAAAAAAAAAAGGTTACACTGCCACATGGTACCATTCACAATGATTAATAAAATACACATAACATCTCTCTTTCTGTATAAGTACACTGACCAAATTCAAATATGTCTTAATATCACCTCTTACATTAACATTCATCTAATTAGGCTTACAGCTGCATCTGGTAAATGACCCAGAACTATCTGGAAAACAGCCAGATCAGGTTCAAAGTCTGCACACATATTGTTAAAATATTTCTTAACTCATAAAAGAAAAAAAAAGTCAAATGAATTGATTTAGAGAGATGCTATTTATTGTAATAAAACAATGACCTTTCCCTATTTCTAAAAGTTCCCTATGGAATATGCCCACCTTTGGCATCACTGCAAACACGAATTCACCTTCGCATTGATCTCTGAGATCGAGACTTAACTCTGAGATTGACATTAACTATTTTGAGGAAGTGTCAATATTCGTTATCATCGGTGACATTTAAATTTTCTCGTTGTCGATGTGAGTAAAACAAAAGAATAGCAGCATTTAATCTGCATACTTCACCACTAATGTGGGAATTGCCCCNCCCCCCCCCCCCCCCCCCAAAAAAAAAGTGTTTTAATTTCCACCTATTCATTAGATGGCCTCGTATCAATGGAATTTTCACAAGTAAAATATTTTCATAAAACAGTTCGTGCCCAGTTTACGAGTCGGTATTTTATGACTGTCCACTGGGCAAATTCCTGGAACTCTCATGATGTATTCTGGGTCAGTGTCAGAGAAAGAACTTGGGAAGAGAAGATGTCTTTGTGAGAGCCTTAGGACTTTGTCTACGGACACTCTCTATTCTCTAATTTCGTCTCTAACCCTTTCCCCATCCCTTGAGTCTAAAAATCCACATGATTTTTTTCAAAAACCAAAAACCGCGTACTTTTTTCTTCCGCCTGACCATTTCTCAGAAAGCAACGCAGGAATATCGGGATTTTCACCCTTCGTACTACGCCATTACTCGCGCTGTATGACGGCATATAGCGAGAGAAGCTAGCAGACGTTTGGTGAGGACTTTCTGGGCGAACAGTCTGCTGGCCTTCCCACTTTTTGTCGTCATGCAACACGAGTAATGGCGGCATGCGCCATGTGAAAATCCGGAAATTTCAGTCTTAGAAATATTGGGCAAAAGGGAAAATATACGCGGTTTAAATTTTATGAAAACAATGATGTGGACTTATTAAGCTCTGAAGCAAATACGTACCCCCGTCCTTTTAAGGTTAACACAAACACACCTTGGAAGTGTGCAGAGGTTTTGTTAAGTGGTTATAGATTACTTGTAGACCAATATGACAATAGATCACTTGTAGACCAAGATGACGACTACATTCACCCATCCGATACGCTAAAAAAATATTTTTATGTGGCTAAATTAGGCCAGCCGACACCCATTTTTATGTTTACTTCTTACTCTGTTTTCCAAAAACAACACTTGTTTACCGAGAACTTTAAACATTACCCAGTCATTCACGCTTTCGTGCTATACTCTCAGGTCTTGATAAATACGAGAATGTTTGACCTGGCTGATTGATTCGGAAAGGTGAATTCTCACCTAAATATCAGTTTTTGTCAAGCAGATTATTTATACTAACACTGTTAATGAAAACACTTTTGCGACGTTGTCTTGCCGAGGTTTTACTATTATTCAGCAAGTGTCTACCCCTGTGTCACTTTAAGATTAACCCAAACACATCAGCAACGGGTGTCGTGCAGTTTACAGCCCAACCAAGAAGGTTGCTCTGCAACCCTTGTTAACGACCACGAAGTTGCCGGACGTAAAATAACTGAAACCTTCAACACAAGGGGACGTTGATGCTTGGCTTCGCAAGTGAATCTCCTTGATGGGTGCCCCAGCATTGCAGCGAGATTCTTTGAAGTCGTTGCTGGAGCAGGAGATGGCGCGGGTGGTACCTTGAGACAAGAAGGAAAGAAATTGACATTAGCTGCTGCCTTTCATAAGCCGCTGTAATACTAAACATTCGTCTTTGTTGTTTTAAAAGGTCTTTACCAACAAATTAAGAGAGTGG
Source organism: Ellobium chinense (assembly GCA_033807755.1). Taxonomy (NCBI): domain Eukaryota; kingdom Metazoa; phylum Mollusca; class Gastropoda; order Ellobiida; family Ellobiidae; genus Ellobium; species Ellobium chinense. Next base: position 208,644 of record JAWQUT010000047.1, on the reverse strand, counting down.
ACTACCCTTCTATTGAAAATAATTACAATGTATTACTGTGGTGCGAACGGCTCTTTTCTCTTGCAGTACATTTTGCAAGAATATTTTCGCATCACCGTGGTAAATAGTAAGTGCCAAATGCGGAGTAACATCTGTATTGTGAAATACAATTTACTTAAGATTCAAACCTACATTAGGCAAAAGGGCACTATCTAGCTCTTTGGTGCGCAATTTTGCCAATATTGCACGAGCATCTGGGCATTGCAAGACACAACTCCAGCAATCATTACATCCGGTTGCCACTTTTGCATTGTCAGAAGAATATGATTAGCTGATATGATCTGCTATGTTGGAATGTATTGACTGGTGCATCTTTTACTTTCGGAAGCAAGATATGATGAAGCAATCGCCCTAGTCTTTTGCTTAAACCTTTAGTCAACTTCTTTGGTATTGATGTATTAAGAATGTCCGATTATATGTCTGGATCAACAGCTTTCAAATCCCCAAATTTCCATACATACACAGCAGGGATATCTTGTGTCTTCTCACCTGGAATCTTCATTTTGCGTAAACCCTAAATGAGCTTCATTGGTGCTGACTTAGTATGAATGGTCTGTTTATTTCTAGACCAACATCGTTCAAGTCTCCAAGTTTCCAGTCATACACCGTAAGGATGTCTTGCATTCTCTTACTTGGAACCTTCACTTTGCGTAACCCCTAACTGGGCTTCCTTGATGCTGACTTATTAAGAATGGTCTGATTATTCCTAGACCAACATCGTTCAAATCCCCCAAGTTCCCAGTCATACACCGTAAGGATGTCTTGCATTCTCTTACTTAAAACCTTCACTTTGCGTAACCCCTAACTGGGCTTCCTTGATGCTGACTTATTAAGAATGGTCTGATTATTCCTAGACCAACATCGCTCAAATCCCCCAAGTTCCCAGTCATACACCGTAAGGATGTCTTGCATTCTCGTACTTAAAACCTTCACTTTACGTAACCCCTAAATGGGCTTCCTTGATGCTGACTTATTAAGAATGGTCTGATTATTCCCAGACCAACGTCGTTCAAATCCCCCAAGTTCCCAGTCATACACCGTAAGGATGTCTTGCATTCTCTTACTTAAAACCTTCACTTTACGTAACCCCTAAATGGGCTTCCTTGATGCTGACTTATTAAGAATGGTCTGATTATTCCCAGACCAACGTCGTTCAATCCCCAAGTTCCCAATCATACACTGCAAGGACGTCTTGCATTCTCTTACTTAAAACCTTCACTTTACGTAACCCCTAAATGGGCTTCCTTGATGCTGACTTATTAAGAATGGTCTGATTATTCCCAGACCAACGTCGTTCAATCCCCAAGTTCCCAATCATACACTGCAAGGACGTCTTGCGTTTTCTCACCTGGATTGTAGCAGATGTTGAACCTGGCTCTGCAACCTTTGTCCACCCACACGTCAGGGCCGTACTTGCCGAAAGACACATTCTCAGCACAAGGACTCTTGGAGAATTGTTGGCTCTTTGTAATGGACGTGACCTTGATGGCACCACCAATTGTCCGGCGACTGTATTTGAACTTGTTGCTCTCAAGAGTCTGCTCCTGACAGATGCTTGTAACCTCTGAGAGATAGAAAGAAAGGCTGAGTTTTTGTTGATATTTTCAAATATTTGATGCCGGTGCCAGAGGGTCGTTGATTTTGTCCTGTAATCAAATATGCAACACATTATTTCATGTTTTTGTTATAGCTGCAACTCCAAACATTTCTTTCCACAGAAATTTGTATGGCATGTGTCTTATATAGCCTACATTTTACACTGTTTCTTGTGTCATTTTACATATCGGAGCGTTTGAAACACTTTCTAAAACCACATTCCCCACAGGCTAATAATGGTATGACCAAAAAAAAAAAATCATCAATCAAGACAAAGATTATAGTTTCTCTGTAAAGTACAATTTATTGAGCTATATCGTCACCCTCCTTCTATATTAAATTGTCTGAATCACTTCTTTTTGTGATGATTTGAGTTGCTTATACTATTATGATCTTCCACTTATTTTTCCCCCCATAATACATATGTAAAGTTTTGACTTGTTATTATATCCCTGCTCTGCAACAGGATGAGAGCACTAAGTTTCTCAAAACTTCAAGAACTGAAATAGGCAAATATGGAATGAGCATGACGATATCTGTGGCCGTATGCATAATCCATATGTTAGTTAACGTATTGCGTTAACCACAGTGAATACTACTAATGTTTTGAGAGTTTCCCGTGGTTACCGCAGTGCGTGAACTAACGTAGGGATTATGCATACGGGCACTGATGCTGTGTCAGAAGGTCGTTGACAGTATTCACTGTAGTGAACGCAATGCGATTATTAACATAGAGATTATGCATGCGGCCACTGGGATTAAATTAGGGAGGCAGCGTGGCCGTGTGGTTTGTGAGTCGTACTCAGAAACTGAAGACTTTCAAGTCTAAGGTTTATGTGTTTGACTCGCTAGCTGGGCGGTTTACGTTGTAGTGTCCTTGGGAAAGACACTTTACTTCCATTTCCTTACTCGACTCAGGTGTAAATGAGTACCTGGCTTTAGAGCTGGGGGCACCAGGGCGCTGCACCACTGGCGATCAGCAGTGACTTTGTTACGTATTTCTTTTGTAATATTATGCATTTACATGTATGATGTGTATTGCTATATGTGTTTGTATTATGAATGAGATGTATAGCATTGTATGACATTGTAAAACAATTTCCCTACCGGGTATATAAAGCCGTATTTTCATTTTCATTTTCTTTAAAATTTAAGTGTCAACAATATTGACCTACATAGGTCAAAGAAGTGAATAACCATACTGGGGATTGAACATTCATAATTAAACAGCAAATAACATCCTTGTTGTCTCCATTCCAGATTTTGTCACAGCTGATACTGACCTGAGGTATAGTCCCTATCATTGTCTGTGTTCAGGTTCAGTATCACAAGCTCGTTTCCAGTGTAGATGTAATGTCACAAAATATGGACATATAGCTACCATTTGACAGTAAATACGTAGTCAAATAATTAAATAAATAAACAAATAAATAGACAATCAGCAAAATGGACAGACAAAAGGACAGGCGGTTAACCTATGTTATTATTACGGTTACATATCAACATCCTAACAGGAGACATAATATTTAAGAATACATAGGTCAAAGACGTAAGTGCAGACTAGTTAAAGCTGATGCTTATGGTTTGTAGGGGCTCAGTTTGGAATTTATGTATTATTTCTTTTATATTACACATTATAATTTATGTATTATTTCAATCTTTTTTTTTTTTTTAAGGAAAAATTGCCTCATGAGAAGTGTATGGCCTTGATAGATTTTAGGATGTTTTGCACGTTTACCTTTTCTTTTCTAGTCCTGTATGAGTTTCCTTGATCGAAATTCAAATTAAGCATCCTCGACCTTGTTTTCGGTTGGCATTATTTTTCTAATGAATGATTATAAAAGACAGAGCTTATGATAAAATTAAAAAGAGAGAAATAATCTTAACTGCGCATGTGATGGGATCGATTTATCCGGGACTCGATTCGAGACAGCAGTCACTCGCAGACACTCGCAAGTGCACACAGCCTCTATTCTCGATCCGGATAAATCGATTCTAGTAAAAAAGCTTGCGTAAAATTTCCCATATACTTACGAGTGATACAAACTGCAGCGAACAAAAGGAAAAATGCAGATGTGATCGACGACATCGTCATTAAGTTGTCTAAGACTTCTACACAGTCGGCAAGAAGCTTTGCTGGAGGTTACAGACCACTTTCTCTGTTGGTTTCCACGTCAGGTACGTCGGCTGAAGATATCTTTTGTGCTCTTGAGGGCGCAGAGTGACAAGCTTATGTACGGCCACATGCCTTTTTATATCCACCGAACCTCCTGGTTTTTTATGTTCAGTTTTGGCGGATCTGAAAGAGCTCATTTGTGTGTGTGTGTGTGTGTGTGTGTGTGTGTGTGTGTGTGTGTGTGTGTGTGTGTGCATGTGCATGTTGTTGATATTTTTCAAACACTGTAAGCCAAGCGGAACTCTCAAACCTGTTTTTAAAAGTACAGTTGACTCCACTTAATTGCAACCCGCTAAGTCTCAACTTTCGTGTAATAATAGAGTACTGTTCTGTTTCACATTTGGAATGTTGTATTACTACCAGTAACGTGATAAAGAACATTTCTATTGATGGAAGTATTGCCTCACCTATCAAAAATTTGCAGAAGGGTGGGATCAAATATAAAAGACAAAAACTTTTATCACCTTTCTGTCCCACACCACATACCATAACCAACAAGATTCATAATTATTATATCGAAATAGCCACGACATTTTGAATTTTAAACCATTGTTTCGGGGATAAAAGGTGAATTATAATCAATGTCTTTGATATTAACATCATAGAACCTTGTGGCACTCTTAAAATAATAGATCTGTTTTATTTATGGATTACAGTATTTTGTGCCTTAATACAGAACAGAAAAGATAAGAAGATATGAGAAACTGTTTATGAACTGCTATAAAATTACACAGATTGTAAGATTAGACCTACTTAGATCTATATTTTTGTCACAACCTCTGAACTGGGGGAAATGGTCATTTATTTATGTGAGGAAAATAAAAGAAAAATAGTTGGATGTTTCCGTGTATAAATCTAGGTCTGTTATTTAATGCTTAGTTAAAAATCTTTTGGGTGTTTTGTAAAATTACGCATGTCAATGCACCCAAACTTCATTGTCCACACACAAAGCAAAGACGGATCTAATGTAAAATTACACATGTCAATGCCCCCAAACTTCATTGTCCACGCACAAAGCAAAGACGGATCCAATCTAGTGTTTGTCCGGGGGTGAGAATAGCAGAATAGGGAAGGGCCATCGGCTTTCTCTCTCATTCACTGAGAAGTAAAGAGCTCTCCAACAACCAGAGAGAGAGAGAGAGAGAGAGAGAGAGAGAGAGAGAGAGAGAAGAGAGAGAGAGAGAGAGAGAGAGAGAGAGAGAGAGAGAGAGAGAGATTGGTTTGTCAGAGCAAAACAAAACACAATACTATTGAATTTCAAATTTTAATAACTTCAAAGCTTGCACCGCTGAAGTTTTACACACATTAGCAGACGTAAATTGCCTGCCAATGCTGCTGGGTGGATGGGGAGAAGGGTAGGTACCTCATTCGAGTGCCCCCATTCCCTGGATCCCACCATAGATCCGGCATTGTTAAGTCACTCAAAACAGGATACGGAGAATGAGTTAATCGGCTAACTTGTTTACGTCCAAACTCAAGGGGATATAGTAAAAACCCATTCAATCGCAAATCGATGAAGCCATGGGAAAACATTGCATCTAAGCAGAGAATGCAATTAAGAGACGCTGCAGTAATTTGTTCCCAACAGTTGTTCTGCCTCTATAGAAAAATCTGCCACGGTTATACTGAATTTAGCAATAAATTCATTTTCGTCACGATTCCATGATAGCAAAAGAGACAGGTTTTTCTTCTTCTTCTTCTTCTTTTTTTTTCCTTCTTCTTCGTTCCCTGTCACGCCTTCAGGTTTGCTCTGCTGGCAAACCTGTTGGTCTTCTGCAGTTCCAAGAGGGTCCCCACAGCTTGGTACTGATCAGGTTTGGCCAGAACTGAGATCATATGAACGCACCTCATGAACTTAGGTTCAGTTCACATGAACTTGATTTGAGCTTAATATTTCATTTGGATGAACTGATCTCGATCTGAACTGTAACTTTTTGAGTGCTTCATCTGAGCTTTAGTTTTCTATTTAAATTTCAGTTCAGTTCACACCTATCTCGAAAACCAGAATCAAATGCCACTTTCTAAAACCAAAGGGAACCGATCTGATCTGAAAACTAAAACTACTCAGTTTTTATAGAACTGAGCTAAACTTGATCTTAGGGCTTTTTCCCCTTTAGTGAACTGAACGTGAACTAAACTGACTTTTCCAGTGAACTTGCCCAATCAAGACACTGATTGTAGATCTTCTTGCCACATTGGAGAGTCTGGTACTCTGACATTTCTGCAGGACTTGTAAGAATGTCGGTTGCTCCTGTCGGACAGATGCCTTTGGGGCTCTCTGCTTTGCCCATGTGGTGTAGGTAGGCCTTGTCCTCAGTCTGATGATAGTTCTCTGGACACCTCGTGGGGGATGGTGGAGAGAGTCTTTTACGGTTATTTCTCTCTGGTCTCCATACCTCAGTTCTGGAACAACACGTGCAACGGAGATATGCAGGGGCTGATGTAGGGCCCATGGGACCGTAAACACAAGAGAGTGTGGGTCCCCCTTTCACATTCTCATGAGATGACCATATTTGCTGCAAAACTCTTGTCATAGCTGCAAGTTCAATAAAAAGATGAACATTCGTCTGGCTCCGACTCTCTCTCTCTCTCTTTCTCTCTCCCTCTCTCTCTCTCTCTCTCTCTCTCTCTCACTCTCCCCTACCCTCATGTTCTCTCCATAGCATCATTTTCTCGTTCTCCATCAGGGGGCCCCAAATAAGCACGGGGCCCTGACCAGGATCCATCGTGCCTATGACTAAACCCACCACTAACAGCACCGGCCACGGTTACAAAGATAAATAAAAAACCCAAAAAACCACAGCATGTCCATAATATAATCTGTACATAATTGGCCTACTGTGCATCAACCCGGATAACGCAAAAACGCATTAAGAAAAACAAACGGGCAGAATAATTACACCCTTCAATGCCAACCCGGATCCGGGAAAGTGCATGAAGGAGACATAAGCAAAGACCTTTAAATCTGGTTCACAAACTGAGGACAGGCTTTGAATTTAGCTCATAAACAAACTCGTTGAGACGACGTGTCATGCATCACAGAATTAGATTACTAGACCAAGGGCAGACAGACTTGGGAGCGGGCAAAGGGAGGTGTGCTATAATAATACCAATACAAGAGACCCTGTAACTTACACTGCATATGTCACGCAGGCAGTGAAAATGAGATTTATTATGCGAAACTTGGAACTGAGAAATCCGGTTCTGAAGGAAATGAGAGCCACCTATCAAAATTCGTTCGCGGAAATCGAGAGTAAAATCATTTCTGCACACAAAAACATTAAACATTACTTTTATTGGTGAACCATCAACTACATTGGACAAATTATTAGAGTTTTTGTCTCAGAAGTATTA
>JAWQUT010000047.1:145220-197834 GCA_033807755.1 Ellobium chinense | reverse complement strand
TTAGTATATAAGGAAGAGAGCCAGTTCCACATTTCTTCATGTTTCAGTGTCCCCACCCCTCCCCCTTCCCCGTCTCCACAAACTCATGCAACCAAAGACAGTTTACGCTAGACCAGACCTAGATGTAGTTTAGTATCGCTTGCCGTCAGCCAGCTAATATGCGTTCTGATCGTGATTCGATTTTTACTTTTCAAATTTCTCGCTTATCCTAGTCGCTAAACTAAATGTATTTACAGATCTGCATTCAGGACGTTGGGCCAGACAATTTGATGTGTGACATGGTTCAATCTACGAGGAAGTGCGTGTAGAAGGACATTCCGCTAACTGGTACTTATCAGCATTTCGTTACTTCCGCTTTCTCATGGAATATAGTCTATATTTTTCAGTTCCAGTGGTGACTATTGTTGTTTACTTAAGATTGTATGTATATCACCTGTATGACCTTCATATTACTACTCAGGGAGTGGAGAAATTCTTACAGTGAACAGGCCTGCTAGGGTGATAATAATGTGAAGTCGCATGAGTGGACATTAACCTGGATAGGAGTCTTATAAGCCTTATTATTATTATTATTATTATTATTAACAACTCCTTGTATGTTAATTTAATCGTTTATTTAATGATTTCCATATGTTTAGAACAACCTAGAAAATAAACTTATTGTATTGTATTGTATTGTATTGTATTGTATTGTATTGTATTGTATTGTATTGTATTGTATTGTATTGTATTGTATTGTATTGTATTGCATTTGCATTGCATTGCATTGCATTGCACTGCATTGCATTGCAGTGCATTGCAGTGCATTGCAGTGCAGTGTAGTGTAATGCAGAGCAGTGCAGTGCAGTGCAGTGCAGTGCAGTGCAGTGCAGTGCAGTGCAGTGTAGTGTAGTGTAGTGTAGTGTAGTGTAGTGTAGTGTAGTGTAGTGTAGTGTAGTGTAGTGTAGTGTTACGTATTGTATATTGTATTATATTGGAATAAACCTAAAGTACACTCTCAGCCATGTACATCGCATAGCAGGCTAAAACACTAAACATTTCCGATAAACTTTCTAAGCTGGATGTTGGTGAATAGTCCTCCCTCTATGCACCAAGCCCATGCTTGCTTGCTTACTCTGTTATTACCTTTGCAGTCCACTTTAACAAAAGCATTCCCGACTTCTAACACAGGGTCTTACTGAATATAACTGGAAATAAAAATCAGAAAGAGCTGTTTATCCTTTTTAGCCAGAGCATGTACTACTTGGAGCAGCGTGGCCTAATGGTTACGGCGTTGGACTCAAGATCTAAAGGTCCTGAGTTCGATTCCCGACCACGGTCATGATGCAAGTGCCTTGGGAAAGCATTTCATTCACATTTTCCTCAGTCCATCCGTCTGTAAAATGGGTACCTGGCTATAGGCAGTGGAAGATATTGTCAGAATGCTTGTGATCAGCGCCTGTAAATGGCAGCCGCACTGTATGCTCCCCAGGGAGTCGAGAAAGTCCTGGAATGATCAGGCCTGCTGGGGTAATAATGGTGTGAAGTCGCACGAGCAGGCGTTAGCCTGGATATGAGACTTGTAAACCGCATTATTATTATTATTACTTACTCTTCAAACACTAGCCTGGTAACGCAAGTGGATTGTTTTGTCAGTGAATAAAGCGAATTAAATAGACACCAGTGTATGAGATGTACTAGCCGATAGAAACTAAAGTGTCTGGTAGATGGTCAAGTAAATTAATAAAACAACTGTGCATGGGCTGGCGAAATTTAGACAAGTGGAATTTATTTTTAATAGCCTCTCAGAAATATCAGTTATGTTTTTATTTCTTGGTTTTTTTTTTTTTAATCTTTGCACTGCTTTCTCCCCTCCTCCCCACCCCACCAACCATCAACACTGCCCCGCCCTCAACGAGTTGCCACCATAATATTGTTATGTTCGCACAAGCAGTCATGCGATTCTGTATCTGACTTCAAACAACAGTATCAGTCTTACACTCTGCAAGAATGTGTCATAGTACTTCTTAACTGAGTCATTTCTGGTTAAATAAAAAACGACACGGATAAGATCTATGATACAAGTTGTTCCCTCTCTTGAAAAACTTACTCGAATGACATGGGTGAAGTGCTTTTGACTGGGATGATATTATGGTTTGCGACACCTATTAGAAGGGCAAATCACTGATTGTGTACAACCCAATTAATCCGCTAATATATAAATCCCCCTGTCAAAGATCTTATTATGCGAAATCAATTAAAGGGAGGTGATTTTGTAGTGTTAAACATTTTTAATGATTATTTCCCTTGTACAACATCTGTAGTCCTTGCTGTTTCTGGCAACTATCAATAGGCCAAATCACTGTCTGTGTGTGCAGATGCTATTATTTATTAATCTGCTATGGGGATGAGGGGGTGGGGGCTCTGTCAGTCAATGTCAGAGTTTGGAAGTCAAGACCAGCAAACTTAAAACTTGGAGACCAAATCAGGAGAAGAAGACTAGTATCCGTCTTTGAAAGGAATCTGTGAAAAATTTTGGGTCTCCTCTTTCCTCGCCCCCTCTTTTCCTTCCCTTCAAAAAAAACAACAACAAAAAATAGAGCTATGGGTGAACTTTACGTGCACTGAGAAAACATCTCAAAGTGATGTAGAATACTGTAGAACAACACATTTTTCTTTTGAGGGTCTCAAAGAAGACAAAAGCAACATTTATGAGAGGGTGATTTTTGTAATGTTATGCATTTATAGGATTATTTCCGTTGCACAATATTTACATTATGGTCTCTGGAACCTATTGTTTTTTTATCTTTTGGCCCTAATAACTGTTGGTGTTATTCTACAAATGCCACTGTGATGTCGGGAAATTTCTTCCACGGAGGTTAAAGTACTTCTTTTGCCCGCTCTTTTAACGGGAAGAAAAAGGAGGGTCAAGCCCTACATTTTTCACAAATATCTTTCGAAACAGGCCACCTCGTGGCCAAGCTGGCTAGCCAGTGCTCTGCGAACGGGTGATATCATGTTGGTATGAATGTTTTAATTCCTCTGTGAACAGTAGATACATGTCAAACAAAATCATGCTAAGGTAATAGAGATGCAGCGTACTTTATCTGGCTTACACTATCAAACTTTACGTTTAAATTTGGATAACCAGAACCTTAATTAAAAGCTGAATAATACATTGTCAAATGGAGGTGTCTGTAGCTGCTGGAACTTAAGTGACGTCATCGTTTTTGCCACAAGCCGCTGCTGATCGAGGAAGGGGAATAATTCTGGACGCAATGGCCAAACTCGGTAACTCTAGCTCTCCTAATTGTGTCATATTACATACGCGCACGGTAACAGAACGATGCGCTTTCTTCGCAAAATTGACTCGGTGGGCACCATAGACAATGTTCGGTGAGAAAAAGTACTGGAAAACGAAAATAAATTAGTTTTGATGTCCGTGTCTTCCTTTAACGTGAGAATTATACATACGGCCACTGATCTCCGATGGCTGAAGGACCTCCTTCCGTTCAGGCATGTCATCTTGACCCTCGTTGGCCTAGATATGCATGGATAACTGAAGAGCTTTTTTCCAAATCTCGGTATGTGGTCTCTGAATATTTTTGAAATAAAGGGAGATAACAGTAAGACAGTTGCTATTCACACTTGCATTTTTATTTACTACTAGTCAAATCACCCACAAATTTGCGGGGTTATTGTGTGAAGCAAACGATCAAACTGCTACTGCAGCATTTACACTGCTTCTCTTTTATCATTTATTATGCTCAAACACGTCCTTGTATGTAAACATTTCGGTTAAACTGAGAATATATTATTATATAACACGCCAGACGGCTTTTAATGAAGCCAGCCTCCTTAAAAACCCGCCATATTCGAGGAATTTGGCCTCAAGACGGTCACTCGGATGTGGGAAAATCCATTTTGTCTAAATTCGGGGGCAGAAGATGAACCATCACTGACCACTGACCATCTGTATAGAATTTGTGACTCACAAAGCAAATTTGAGCAAAATCGGTTGAGAGATAAACTCACACGGCTGGGTACAAAGAAAACTTTTTTTTTTGTTTTTTGTTATAATACCAGCTGAAGTATCCCGGTGCTGCCGGGAAGGGGGAGGGGGAGGAAAGGAATGTGAAGCAGCAGTCAACTATATCACGTTTCTCGGTGCATTCCTCATTCTACCACATCAATTCTTTGGAGTAAATTGTGCTATGAATAATATTTTCATCAGTACAGCCCATTTTATANCCTTTCCCTCTTTTAAACACAGAAAAGAGAATGATCAGGAATGTGTCACTTTTCACTGTGGACTATACAGCTATTGCTAGATTGAGCAAGTCTGTGCCTTTAATGTCATTTCCCTTCCATCCAACACCTTCTACATACCATTTTACTGCTTTTATCTGTACCACCACTATGTCTACTCTATGTATATACAGTATGTTACCCCATATTGCTCATTTTGTGATGATTTTGGCAGTGGAGGTAGACATACAGTGACTATCACTTGGAAGGATCATAATGGTACTGCTGTCTTGTTTTTGTCTTTTGTTTTTGCTTCTTCTGATACACCACAGGCTGAAAACTGTATGCAGATTTATCTTCACTTTTGGAACATGTAAGAAAGAAGCTTGTAGAGCTTTCTAAGTAATCCTGAAAATGATTTAGGAAATATTAGCATGTCTGATGGATTTGTTTGTACTGAGACACAACATGTACCCATATAATTTAACAGCATGTTCAGACTAGCAGAGACTACTTGACCACTAAATTCACCACCAAATACACTTACTGTTGATGATGGGAAGGAAAAGGATAAAGAAGGAATAGAAATTTGCCCAGATGAGGGGTAAGAATTTTCAAAACTTTCTGAATGCTTGCCCTAAGTTACCTGACAATAGCATTGCCTCTCAATATTGATGGAGTTACTGAACTCCTCATAAAATTTTCTTTGAGAATAGCAATGAACTCTGTACAACTTAAAATGCTGTAAAATTGTCTAATCGGCTGTCTATAGAGCAAATTTAGCTAAATGATAATGTCTCATCCTTCTTAAAGTACACTCTCAGCCATGTACATCGCATAGCAGGCTAAAGCACTAAACATTTCTGATAAACTTTCTAAGTTAAATGTTTGTGAATAGTCCTCCCTCTGTGCACCAGGCTGTGCATCTGTGCTTGCTTACTCTGTTACTACCTTTGCACTCCACTTTAACAAAAGCATTCCCGACTTCTATCACAGGGTCTTACTGAATATAACTGGAAATAAAAATCAGAAAGAGCTGTGTATCTTTTTTAGCTAGAGCCTGTACTACTTGGAGCAGCGTGGCCTAATGGTTATGGCGTTGGACTCAAGATCTAAAGATCCTGAGTTCGATTCCCGACCACGGTCATGATGCAAGTGCCTTGGGAAAGCATTTCATTCACATTTTCCTCAGTCTATCCGTCTGTAAAATGGGTACCTGGCTATAGGCAGTGGGAGATATTGTCAGAATGCTAGTGATCAGCGCCTATAAATGGCAGCGGCAATGTATGCTCCCCAGGGAGTTGAGAAAGTCCTAGAATGATCAGGCCCGCTGGGGTAATAATGGTGTGAAGTCGCACAAGGGGGCATTGGCCTGGATATGAGACTTGCAAACCGCATTATTATTATTATTACTTACTCGGCTATCTCCTGGGACAGGACCGCTCTTGCATTGATGCAGTTCATTTAGTCACAAGATCGGTCCTATTCCGTGATTATCCCACTTACTCTTCAAACACTAGCCTGGCACGCAAGTGCATTGTTTTGTCAGTGAATAAAGTGAATTAAATAGACACCAGTGTATGAGATGTACTAGCCGATAAAAACCAAAGTGTCGGGTTTATGGTCAAGTAAATTTATTAAAACAAATTTGCATGGGCTGGCGAAATTTAGACATGTGGAATTTTTTTTCATAGCCTTTCAGAAATATCAGTTATGTTTTCATTTCTTGTTTGTTGTTTTTTTTTTTTTATCTTTGCACTGCTTTCTCCCCTCCTCCCCACCCCACCAACCATCATCACTCCCCCGCCCTCAACGAGTTGCCACCATAATATTGTTATGTTAGCACAAGCAATCATGCGATTCTGTATCTGTCCTCAAACTACAGTTATCAATCTTACACTCTGCAAGAATGCGTTAGTACTTCTTAACTGAGTCATTTCTGGTTAAATAAAAAAACGACACGGATAAGATACGGATAGTACTGGACTTTATTTCTTTTTTAATAGATATTCATTTGATTTCCAAATACACCGAATCCATTACACATTCAAACATTCAGTCAGATTATTTGTCTTACATATAAATACACGTATAACCCCAACCCTTCCTTCATCCCCCACTACACACTCTCAGCACGAACTCACTCAAGCTTACGCTTTAGATAAGATCTACACCACTGGTTTATTCTGCAGTATCAGTTATGCCCATATTATCTCAACATTGAAGCTTTAGGTTTGCATTATATTCTCTAGCTATCTGATCTATGATACAATTTGTTGCCTCTCTTGAAAAACTTACTCGAATGACATGGGTGAAGTGCTTTTGACTGGGATGATATTATTATGCGAAATCAATTTAAGGGAGGTGATTTTGTAGTGTTAAGCATTTTTAATGATTATTTCCCTTGTACAACATCTGTAGTCCTTGCGGTTTCTGGTTACTATCAATAGGCCAAATCACTGCCTGTGTGAAAAGATGCTATTATTTATTAATCTGCTTTTGGGGGGGNTGGGGTCTCTGCCAGTCAATGTCAGAGTGTAGAAGTCAAAACCAGCCAACTTAAAAGTCAGGAGGAGAAGACTAATGTCCGTCTTTGAAAGGAATCTGAAAAATTTTGGGTCCCCTCTTTCCTCGCCCCCTCTTTTCCTTCACTTCAAAACAACAAAAAAAGAGCTATGGGTGAACTAACTGCACTGAGAAAACATCTCAAAGTGATGTAGAATAATGTAGAACACCACATTTCTTTTGAGGGTCTCAAAGAAGACAAAAAGAACATTTTATAGGAGGGTGAGTTTGCAATGTTATGCATTTATACGATTATTTCCGTTGCACAATATCTACATTATGGTCTTTGGAACCTATTGTTGGTTTTATCTTTTGGCCCTATTAACAGTTTGTGTTATTTTACAAATACCACTGTGATGTCGGGAAATTTCTTCCACGGTTAAAGTACTTCATTTGCCCGATCTTTTAACGGGAAGAAAAAAAAGTAAAATGTGTGTGTGTGTGGGGGGGGGNGAAAAAGGGGGGTCAAGACCCAACATTTTTCACAAATATCTTTCGAAAATGGTCACTTCGTGGCCAGGCTGGCTAGCCAGTGCTCTGCGGACGGGTGATATCATGTTGGTATGAATGTTTTAATCCCTCTGTGAACAGTAGATACATGTCAAACAAAATCATGCTAAGGTAAAAAAAAATGCAGAATACTTTATCTGGCTTACACTATCAAACTTTACGTTTAAATTTGGATTACCAGAACCTTAATTAAAAGCTGAATAATACATTGTCAAATGGAGGTGTCTGTAGCTGCTGGAACTTAAGTGACGTCATCGTTTTTGCCACAAGCCGCTGCTGATCGAGGAACGGGAATAATTCTGGACGCAAGGGCCAAACTCGGTAACTCTAGCTCTCCTAATTGTGTCATATTACATACGAGCACGGTAACAGAACGATGCTCTTTCTTCGCAAAATTGACTCGGTGGGCACCATAGACAATGTTCAGTGAGAAAAAGTACTGGAAAACGAAAATAAATTAGTTTTGATGTCCGTGTCTTCCTTTAACGTGAGAATAATACATACGGCCACTGATCTCCGATGGCTGAAGGACCTCCTTCCGTTCAGGCATGTCATCTTGACCCTCGTTGGCCTAGATATGCATGGATAACTGAAGAGCTTTTTTCCAAATCTCGGTATGTGGTCTCTGAATATTTTTGAAATAAAGGGAGATAACAGTAAGACAGTTGCTATTCACACTTGCATTTTTATTTACTACTAGTCAAATCACCCACAAATTTGCGGGGTTATTGTGTGAAGCAAACGATCAAACTGCTACTGCAGCATTTACACTGCTTCTCTTTTATCATTTATTATGCTCAAACACGTCCTTGTATGTAAACATTTCGGTTAAACTGAGAATATATTATTATATAACACGCCAGACGGCTTTTAATGAAGCCAGCCTCCTTAAAAACCCGCCATATTCGAGGAATTTGGCCTCAAGACGGTCACTCGGATGTGGGAAAATCCATTTTGTCTAAATTCGGGGGCAGAAGATGAACCATCACTGACCACTGACCATCTGTATAGAATTTGTGACTCACAAAGCAAATTTGAGCAAAATCGGTTGAGAAATAAACTCACACGGCTGGGTACAAAGAATTTTTTTTCTATAATACCAGCTGAAGTATCCCGGTGCTGCCGGGAAGGGCGAGGGGGAGGAAAGGAATGTGAAGCAGCAGTGAACTATATCACGTTTCTCGGTGCATTCCTCATTCTACCACATCAATTCTTTGGAGTAAATTGTGCTATGAATAATATTTTCATCAGTACAGCCCATTTTATAACTGGGGCAAAGAAAAAAAAATGGACATTTCACGAAATGAGCGGTGGGCTGGACATTTTATGAAATGGGCAGTCTATTTCCCAAGTTCATCCAATAGGCTGTTTCATAAATTGGGTGTTATATGTATACAGTCTATCAGTTATCTCGACATTGCTTATATCCACATCTTATTCTTGTTTAACTCGATACAATTCTTAAGTCCCAGTCTGTTCCATCTTTATTGCTACTACATAATTTCTCTTCTGTCGACATGTAATTCCTTTCTCTCCTCCTATAAAGACAGCCTGCTGCCATGACCAGCGAGCAATACTTGATCGTAATTGTCGCTAACTTCAGTTTGTGTTGATATTTTTCGTTTCTCTTCATATTCACGGTAACATCACAGGCCTGTAATTGTACTTTCCCTATTAGGTCCTACGAACTTAGGAAATATCTGACCTCCTCTTTTCTGTCTTTCGGCATGCCGTGCTTTCAGTGAAATGGGCTCCAGGGGCCAAATTTTAATTTAGTGTCCATTTTACTTTATTTTGCCAGGCACTATTTAGCCCTGGGCTGGAACTGTCAGGTCAAGGGTGTGCTCAGGCGGAAGAGGAGGGGGTTTGGCTTTGACCAGTGAAATTGACCGTTGGAAATGAGATTGCGGATACCTTGGCAGGCCAGGCGCAAATTGGGTGTGCGCTCAGGTATGATAAGGCAGATATTCTCAAGGAATTGGAAAAGAAACTGAGGGACGAGGAGAAAACTTTGAACAACAATCCTGCAGTGAGTCGAATGAAGGAGATGGGCATGGTGAAAGGAAGTGCCAGGAGTGTAGGCTCGCTGGAAGGAACAGAACTGTCCTCAACTAGGTGTCAACCCGCACACTTGGCTTATTTTCCTTGAGGAGGCTTTTGGCATGGGGATCGAAGCACCTATGGACATATCCGGAGTGCTATGATGATGTTTCCGGCTACAGGTAACAAGTAACAGTGAAAAATGTAGTGTGTGTTTACAAACAGCAACCAAGCTCAACATTACAATAGGCTTGCTGGGCTTGGATCAGTCGTAAAATTTTGGCCAAACCGTGACCTTAAATCTAATATAGGTCTGGGCGAATGCTTAAACTTCAGAGGGCAGATCAAATTGCTAAAATACCGGTAGTCCATAGAGGAGAAAAGGCTCCAGTCTCATTACAGACCTGTAACCGGTATCACCGCTGCCGGTAAGTCGAAGCGAATGTTAGGAAATGGGGTGAGAAGTAGGGGAAGGGAAGTAATATAGACAAAGAAAAAAGTAGCGCAAGGGTCACGATTAAGTTTCAAGTTTATTTATCTACGCATAAGCCAACCAACCACATAAAATGAAATGTTACATCAATACAAAGGAACAAATGAAAAGGAAGAAGTAAAAAAAATATATATATACACATACCTGCTACTAAATTAAATTTATCAATTAAGATTACATGCCTGTAATTGTACTTTCACAATTGGATCATATTACTCAGGAGTTATATTGTATTTCATTTCCTCTTTTCCCCCTTTTGGCATGCCCTGCTTCCAGTAATAAGGGCTCCAGGGAGCAAAGTTTGATATCATGGGAAACGGTGTCCATTTTACTCTATTTTGCCAGGCAGTATTTAGCCTTGGGCTGGAACTGCCAGGTCAAGGGTGTGCTCAGGAGAAAGAGGAGGGGTTTGGCGTTGACCAGGGAAAAATGTAGGCTCTGTTTACAAGTAGCAACCAAGCTCAAAATTTCAATGGGCTTGCTAGGGTTGGGTCAGTCTTAAAATTTGGGCCACATTTTGAGCTTCAATCTGGTATGGGTCTGGATGAAAGCTAAAACTTTGGGTTCAGAGGGCAGCTCAAAATGTTGATATAGCCCATAGAGGAAGAAAGGTTCCAATCCCATTATAGGTCTGTAACCAGTACATGCGGCTATCTTCAAGGTATGTCCAACACTGACCAGCTGACCTCAGCCTATAAATAGAAGGCTGGGACAAGTTGTTGCTAATGTCAACTACCGAGTTGGAAAGATCGGCTTCCAGTTTTCGCGGAAGTTCCAGAAATAGCAAGGCAATCCCGGAATAAAATCAGCCAATCAAAACGCATTAAAATTATTGGAAGTCCCCCACCAGTAGTCGCAAGTGTCACGAGTGTATTGTTACGTGCCTGCGCGTGCATCTGGTAACACATGTCTTCTCCTTCACTTCCTATTATAGCAAAGACTGTGTCTATGCCAGATAAACACACTCTTTCTTACTAGACTAGACATAGAGGTTACAGGCCTGTAATTGTACTTTCACTTCTAGGTCCTAGAACTTAGGGGGTATATTTCATCTCCCCTTTTCCCTCTTTTGGCATGCCCTGCTTCCAGTAATAAGGGCTTCAGGGGGGAAATTTTGATCACATCGGAATCTGTGTCCATTTTACTTTATTTTACCAGGCACTATTTAGCCCTGGGCTGGAACTGCCAGGTCAAGGGTGTGCTCAGGCGGAAGAGGAGGGGTTTGGCATTGACCAGTGAAAAATGTGGGCTTTGTTTACAAATAGCAACCAAGCTCAAAATTTCAATGGGCTTGCTTGGGTTGGGTAAGTCTTAAAATTTGGGCCACATAATGAGCTTCAATCTGGTATGGGTCTGGGTGAAAGCTAAAACTTTGGGTTCAGAGGGCAGCTCAAAATGTTAATATATCCCATAGAGGAAAAATGGGTCCAATCCCATTACAGGTCTGTAACCTAGACTGCGTTATCAAAGACTGCTCCCATATCAGTGGCCTCCCTTATCAGTAGTTTCTTTACACTTGCTCTTTATTCAACGCGTCGCTGATATCAAGATGTAATATGTGACTAGCCTCAGCCTAAGAAAGCAAACTGAAACTGAAAGTAGCTCGTCCCGATGAGATGGGCTACGAAATTCAGGAAGGGGAAAAGGGTAATTAGCCAGGCAGAACGACGAACCAGTGGAATACGATTTGGTGTGTTCCCTGTAGATTACATGACGTGATTGTGTGTAAATGGCTGGAAGAATGGCTCATACGCCACCAGAGTCACAATTAACAGTGATTATCGATGCTCTTCAGCAAGTTAATGCTACTTTTGCAGGTAAACACAGGCCCAGTGTTTAATGTACTTGTTGTGTTTTCTTGGAAATGTTCTTTTGTAATGAATATTGCTATGCAAATGTGAGGTTAACTGTTTTGGCGTATGCCTAATAAAGATTTGAACTTGTTTAAAAGTAGGCTATCTCACACCCGGAATGAATGAAAGATGGAAAAGACCACTGCATAATCTTTATCTCACTTATCTGAGCACAAATTGAGAATGTAGGACTAAATACTTATAGTACAGTCATCTCCGCATAATAGGAACTCTTTCATGTGTTGGAAAACGTTGTGCTTAAAAGAAGTTGCATTTGTCCAGTGACTTTTATGTGGCATTCTTGAATGCAAAACTATGTAAGGTCGAGAACCAGCTCGGTGAGGCTTAATAAAGTGTCGGTAGGGAAATCTATGCAAGTACGGCAGTTCAGGAAGTGAATTACAGAAAGTTTGCTTAGTTTTGACGGTGCCACAGTATGTCTGTTAGTTATAACTGTGACTGTATGTGTTGTATATTCCCTATGCAACAGCTGGACTTTGCACATGTTGAATTATGTTACCCNACTGGACAGGTTGGTATGTCATAATGTGAATGCTGTGTAACTACTGTAACTCTGAATATTTAAGTGCATATCGATACCGGCATGTGGGTTTGGAATTAAAGGAGAGAAAGGTGGTCGATGCACATTCAACCCGCACAACAGTCAAATGCTGGATCTAATTGCAATAGACTCAAGGGCTGTGTTTATACTTGTATGATCCCTGTGACGTCGCAAAGGGGCAAACCATTCCTTGGCAAAAAAAAATCTCAGCCTCTAAGCAAACCAAGATGGCTATACACTTTGTTTTTAGTCAGTGACATGACTTTTCATTTTTACGCGTTACACATATTTGAATTTCACACCCTAATAAATCAGCATTTGTGAGCTGAATTTCTCCGAGAGATAAAGTGGAAGTTATGGAGACTAAGACTGCAAAATCCAAACTAATCTTTTCAAAATAACACAGGCTTTTCAAATTTGAAATTTGAATCCAATCCCTTTCCCCTCTCCTTATGGTTAGTTTTCTGATTTTATAGGGACAATTTAAAAAGTACAGATTCCTATGCTAGCGACTATTGACACCTTTATGTCTATATTTGTAGAGCTGGAGACCAAGCTGGCTGCCATGAATGAGGCATGTGCAAACCTTAATACATTGCAAAGGTGAGAAAATTTCACATTTAATGTATTATTCCAATTGCAGAAATTTGAGATACATAGGCTGCATTACCAATTTAGAATAAGCAGTGAAAGCAAATTAGTGGTTTTATGATTGTATACATCTCTAAGGGAACAATTTTCTAACATTTATTATACATTAATAAGTGATAACAATCATCGAACAGAACTGGACAGGTTGGTATGTCATAATGTGAATGCTGTGTAACTACTGTAACTCTGAATATTTAAAGACACAATATTACTACCTTAAGACATGATGACTAAGATGTGTTTACATACTAAACTTTTCACTAGTGAGCACGTATTTGAGTTTTTCTGTCTGTAATATCTTCGTCCCCAGTTCAACAGATTGCCAGCAGTGTTCGAAAGTAAGAAGACTTGTGGAGAAAGCCAGGGAGAAATCCAGGAAGAGGGGACACACTAACACTGAACAAGGTATATGGTCGCTGTAGAGCAAAAGTAGACTATCCCACACTTGCTGTGTTTTGAGAAACTGAGGGATGAAGTTTTCCAAAACTTTAAAATTTTCTTAGCTGCTTCTAAGATAACATTTAAAATTTTACACCAAGATTGCTATTGGATTCATAGCAGAAAACTAAATTAACAACAAGTTAATATTTCATAGCGACTATGAAATTAACAAAACTTCATGGGATGACCTACTTTACTATTTCTCATTGTAAAATGTAACATAGATTGAATGAAGTAAATATGGGCCATCCCAACAATCACTTAATCTTGTCATTGAGTTATAAAGACTTGTAAAAAAGTTGGTGTTAGAATCCCCACAGGCCAAAAATGGCTATTTAATCGTTATTTCTAGCAAGAATGAGTCAATATATATTTATAAAACCATTTACCGTCAAAATCACAAAAACGTGGGATGATCCACGCTTGCTCAGCGGCGACAATTTGATCTGCAATGTTTCACTGTCAGACACTACTTATAATGTCACGAAAACAGCCTACGTCATTTTTCATACTGCTGAGAGAATGGAAGGAAAACATTTTCATGGCGAAACAAAATTAGGTCAGTGTGTATCTTCGCAACTGCCATTTAGCAGGAAAATGTTTATGTATTTTAATTCTGTCAACATGTCAGCATGGATCTTGATCTCATAAACAACTTAGTAGCCCTATTCAATAATAGAATTAGTCTGACTTAGACCATTCTTGTAGCACAGTTACCATATAATCCAATATAAGGAAAGTTGCTTCGTCCTATAGACCATGTTAAATTAAACGATACCCTGCTTATTCAAATAAAACAGTCTTTCAAGTGTCTGTCAACATGATATAATGCCTCTGCCTGCCCCAGACAACCTATAAGACTACGCTGTGCAAAGTCCGAATTCTTACATCCACTGCGCGCGCGGCGGCCATTAGCTTGCGTCAAATACGTTCTACTCGCACCGCCAACTTGTCTAGCTAGTGCTCTGCGGCCGGGTGATAATACTTCTGTATGAATCTTTTAATTCCACCGTAAATGGCAGCTGTGTGAACCAAACTCATGCTGAGGCAACAACAATGCCAATAACTTTATCTGGCTTACACTGTCAAACTTTACTTTTGAATTTGGATGACCAAAACCTTCATTGAAAGCTGAATTGTCAGATAAAAGTGCCTGTAGTTGCTGGAACTTGAGTGACGTCATTAGTTTTGCCACAAGTCGCTGCTGTTCCGGGAAGGGGAATAACTCTAGACACAAGGGCAAATCCCGGTCACCCCAGCAGTTTTTATTGCATATTACACACGCATGCATTAACAGAACGATGTTCTGTTTTTTGCCAGATTGTTTCGGTATGCACCACAGATAATTTTTAGATGGAAAAAGTACTGGAAACCAATTTTTTTGGGGCGTGTGCGTGAATTTCTGATGCGTGAAGATCACAGATACTTGCTGAAGTTTTTTTCAGGCTAAAGTTAGTGATGTAAGTATAGTATAATAACGGACGGGAGGCAGCGTGGCCGTGTAGTTTTTGAGTTGTACTCAGAAACTGAGAACTATCAATTCCAACGTTTGTGTGTATGACTCGCGGACCGGCCGGCTCATGCCGTAGTGTCCTTGGGAAAGACACTTCATTTCCAGTTTCCCCACTCGACTCAGGTTTAAATGAGTACCTGGCTTTAGAGCTGGGAAGACCAGGATGCTGCACTGTTGGTTGTGTTATGTATTTTATTTGTAAGATTTATGTATTTACATGTATAATGTGTATTTGTTCTATACTTTTGTATTATGAATGACATGTATAACTTCGTAAATCAAGTTCCCTACTAGGTAAATGAAAGTCGTATTTCCATTTTTTTTTTTTTTTCATTTTCGAAATATTTTGATAGCGTGTGAATGGCCTTTTTGGTTTCTGCCCATTTTTTGTCTCATGAAGAAGTATTTGAGTATTATTTTGCTCAGTCAAAACTGTAGGCTTTCCAGAGTCCCTACGCTGCAGTTCCGTCTAGAGCGATACAGTTCCGTCTAGAGCGATGCTATGAAAATAGTAAAGTCATGGCCTATTCTATTGAAGTGGCCAGTGAGATGGAAAGGGTTCTGTTGAATTCTGAAATATTCTGATTAAAAAATTCGGGTTCCCTCAAATCACTGTAGTAAGAAGCTTAGTACATGGAAAAGTGCTAAATATTGAGATTCATTACTATGATGGGGCACACTTGAGTTCTAAAATGGTAAATAGTTGTGAATCCGTGCAAATAATAATTTATGCTTCTTATTGAATGTATCTAATACTGAGTTACTTAATGATAGAAATTGCATTGTTGTACCCAAGATATAACACTTTTGAAGAAAATATCTTGTTGTTTTTTTTCTCTTCAGACACACAAATCAAAACTTTGTGTAACGTTGCTCAGAACACTGAGGAAACTGAAGGTAAGAGAGGGCTGTTTACAGAGGTTTTACGTACTGCAGGCATAGACGTGAGTGAGGGCACTTCCTCCAGCTTTGAACAGCACAGTATGAAGGTATATATAATTATATATATACAGTATATAACACACACACACACACACACACACACACACACACACACACACACACACACACACCACACACAGACACACCCACACGATTAAAGCGTTCGACTCAAGATCTAAAGGTCGTGGGTTCGATTCCCTTCCATGGTCATCTTGTAAGTGGCTAGGGAAAGCATTTCGTTCACATTTTTCTCAGTCCACCCGTCCGTAAAATGGGTACCTGGCTATAGCCAGTGGAAGATATTGTCAGAATGCTAGTGATCAGCGCCTGTAAATGGTATGGGGGCACCGTATGCTCCCCAGGGAGATAAGAAAGTCCCAGAGTGATCAGACCTGTTGGGGTAATAATAGGGTGAAGTCGTGTGAGCGGGCTTTAAGTCTGGATTCGAGACTTATAAATTACATGATTACTATTATTAGTTATGTATCGTGGACCTCCTGCATTTCATTTGCACATGTGGGAACTTCCCTCCCCTTTTTTCTCATTCTTAAGTGACGCTCCTCACACACGGGTGCATCACAAGGTTACAGACCTGTAATGGGATTGGACCCTTTTTTCCTCTATGGGCTATAATAACATTTTGAGCTGCCCACTGAACCCAAAGTTTTAGGTTTCACTCAGACCCATACCAGATTGAAACTCATTATGTGGCCCAAATTTTAAGACTTACCCAAGCCTAGCAAGCCCATTGAAATTTTGAGCTTGGTTGCTATTTGTAAACAGAGCCTACATTTTTCACTGGTCAACGCCAAACCCCTCCTCTTCCACCTGAGCACACCCTTGACCTGGCAGTTCCGGCCCAGGGCTAAATAGTGCCTGGCAAAATAAAGTAAAATGGACATTTTCCCTTGATATCAAAATTTGCCCCCTGGAACCCTTATTACGGGAAGCAGGGCATGCCAAAAGAGGGAAAAGGGGAGATGAAATACAACCCCTTAGCAGTAGGACCCAATAGTGAAAGTAGACTTACAGACCTGTAACTTATGATGTACTCATTCACAATGCCTTGCTAAAGATTTGCCTCCCTTGAAACTGACGAAGTTGTGGCTTCTCTTTTAAATTAAATATTAAGTCTTTGGTTCGGTGGATTACGTTTAACAGGTTGTCTACTACATAATGTCTCGCCTTAACAGGTTACTGACACAAAGCAACAGAAAGCTGATTTCCTCTCAGCCGGAAAGAATGAGAATATATCAGCAATATATCATCTGTCCACCTCACAGGATACTGAGTCAGCCGCAGCAAATGAAGAGATACTTGTACCAGACTCACAAGAGGAATCCTGTATGTTGTTTAGAAGAGCATCAGTGGTTCGTACGCGAGAAGAAAAGGCTAAAGACGGCAACAATGTTGACGATGAAGATGATGATGATGGCAATGAGGATTTACCAGCTATTCCAGATACTGAGGTAGTGAGAGATTTTCAAGATGAGGAAGAGGGAGCAGACAGCGGCGGAGACCCTAGAGATTGTGACAGAGAGAATGACAAACATGACCTACATAGAGACAGTGCCCAGAAACCTGTCAGTGGCTCTAGTCAGGATCTGAATCCTGACACTTGTTTTGACAGTTTTGATAGGTAGGACTGTTAAATTAGCGGGTTTAAGCTGAATTTTGATATAATTTTAATTTACTTCTCTATGTAGAGCGCTCAGAGCCTGTGTGTACAAGAATGGGGGCTATATAAATATTATGTATTATTATTATTATTGTTACACTTATTATCATTATTAATAATTATAATTATTCTTGCAGCCAGTCAAAATGAGGCCTAAATCACATTTTGACTAAATAAACTTACAGGCATGACATAAAAGCTTAAATTAAAAAAAAAATTATTTCGCTCTCTATTTCCACAGCAAACAAAATTCATGTTTGGATAATTCCCGTTACTTTCAGAATTTAATATTCTCAGTTTCTACTTTAGAGGCATAAACCGTATTTAGACTGGCTGCAAAGATATACAGGAAGTCGCAAAAAAAAAACAACAACAAAGCGATACCCACCAAATCTTTAATATCGCCTACAAAAATTTAAAAAAATGACTTGAAATTTTGTACGCTTAAAATATGTCCAAAGCTCTACCATTTGTCAAAATTTTATTAAAATGCGCACCAGACTGAGCATTTTTGTGTCATTTTGAAATATAACCTCATATAACCTACATCTGCATCCCCTCGACTTTTTTCTGTGGCGGCCAAAGGAGAGCATTTCAGCGACACCGGTAGTGGTTTTAACAGGGTGGGGCCACGCCTCATACAGCTCAAAGGACCCTTCAATGGCTACAAGGAAAATTCAATGAAAGACTTATCAGCCCTCAAACACCAGTGGAATGGTCTGCCCACAGCCCATATCTGAATCCCCTCAACCTTTTTCTGTGGGGATTTTTTGCTGATTTTCTAACGTTTCACAAATTTGCGTCATTTTTTTAACGTGTGGTCTTTTTTGGAAAACGCCATAAAGACAACAATTTTCAAAACTTTTTATTCAAACTTTCTACGATTGTGTTTCACTGGACATTTAAACATATTTTAAAATTTCATGTGATTTCATAAAAAAAAATTGAGAGTTATTTCGTTTTTGGTGGGTTTTTTTNTTTGGTGGTTTTTTTTTTTTTTTTTGCGACACATGGTATATGTGTGTGTCTGCATAAACTATTGTCACAAATTTCCAGAGTCCCAAGAGAAGAGAAACATGAAGTTCCCCATGTCAAGGTTGTGAGGAAAAAGAGTGAGAGAAACAAACTGGATGGTTTCAGCTGTAAAGAATGTGATGAGGTGGGTGAAAGTAAATCCATTCTATTGTAAAATACAACTCAGCACGTTTGCCGCAAAATCAGAAGGCTTCAAAAACGTGTTCAGCCAATTCAAGATGTGAGAAGATAAAACTCACTGAAAGGAGATATTAACTCTAGTAGCGCAAGACGCCTCCTGTCCTTCCTTCAGCTGGCTGGTGACCATTGTTACTAATGTACGTGTTGTCTGACACGTGGCCAGTCAGCTGACACCAGACTGCAAAATTTATTTGACTGCCATCTCACATAGTTGGCGCTGGCATGCGAACTTATTCTACTGTCGCATCCACCCAGCATAGGAGAGTGGAGATGAGAACTGGTTCTACCATAAAGTTTGAGAGCAGGAAACAGCCCTATCACCAAACTTCCTTAAACTGGATCAAGGAATGGATAATCGTTTCAAATCCTTGGATCTTAAATTTCTGGATGGTATAATAATAAGGTCAAAGTACCTCTGCAAAGTATGTTGCTGCGGTTGACTCCCTTGACTGAAAACTGAGTGTCGATTCTAGCCTTTGTAGGTAGCCAATTTAAGGAGAAGAAGGTTGTGATGGAATCTAAATGTTCTAAGAGTTTTTAGTGTGGGAGACCAAGCCATTGAACACAGACAAGGAATACCACAGTCCACGTCACTAAGTTACATCGTTTCACTCATGTGAAGCAGGTTGGCCGAATGATTGTGGCGTTGGATTCAAGATCTAAATGTCGTGGGTTCGATTCTGGACCAAGGTCGAGTTGTAGGTGCCTTGAAAAAAAGCATTTCACTCATATTTTCCTCAGTCCATCTGTGTGTAAAATGTTGCCTGGCTATAGGCAATCAAACATATTATCAGAATACTAATGATCAAAGTCATAATTTAACTCTTCTAATGCTACATCTCTAGCACAGCCATGTTCTTATCTCTTGGGATCTGGTGCCATCTGACACTGCTTTGATACCAGCCAAGCAGGGTGGACCTGAGCATCAGTGGGTTGCGCTAGGAGTGACGAATGATACCATCATATCTGCATTACCCACAGACAGTAGTTAAGAGTGACAAAATCCAGCTCTAGCGCTAAAAGGATTATAGGAAAGCATGTCACAGTCTGTTCAAGTTGATAGGTACACATAATTATACTCCAATAAAATTTAACCCCTGAGGGGAAGCTGTCCAGTCCTTAGTCTTTCTACCCTCTCCCTCAAGAAAACATCTCTGTGTTCAAAGTTTTTATCTCAAAATCAAAATGGTTGATAGTATGCATTTCTCCCTTCAAATTTTTGTTGTTTTTTTTTTAATGTTTAGACCTTTATAGCAGAGCAAGTGAAAATTTCAGATTTAGCAAGTGAAGTTAGGGTTGGTTTAAGGAAAAAAATCTTTCTTGCAACTGAGACTTTTGTTATCATTCTGTTAATTTTAAGCCTAGGTCCATTTATCAAATTCTGTGTGTAAAAACAGTATTATAAACACTTAGTGTGAGTATAAAATAACTTGATATAAAGCATTCATTTAATATGTGTACCTTGTTATTGTACGAATTTTACGTGCAAAGATTCAAAAATATTTTATCACTTGATTTTCTTGGAAGATCTCAACATCAAATATTTCTCAGTAATGACTTTTTTCATGTACCAAGGGCATACTTATTATTGAGATTTCACTATACATACACTGCACTGCACTCCAATACTAAGTCATGTTAACATTTTGGTTACTTCCTTTAAAAATAGGAAGTTTTTAGAAAAAAAAAGTGATAGAATGCAAATACAGTCTTGTTTTTCCGTTCTAGACAGTGTACTAGAGCACTAACAACAGATAATGAGAATATCTCAGATAGAAAAACAAGACTGTTATTTGCTTTTTACACTGAGGTTTACATCCAATTTCTAATACTGTATGTCGTGCTGGAAATGTTCTGTAACTCAGCAAGGTGGATTCAGAGTCATTATCTGTGACAGTATTGAGATCAAACTTTGTAGATACATTTATTCTGATATTTTCATGCATTAACTTTTAAATCATTTTCTTCCTTCCTTTCAGTATTACAAGCATTCAGGTTTGTCTGAAGAAGCAATGAAGCAGCAAATGAAAGAGTGTTCTCGGCATCGAGAACGTTACCCACCTCCAAACACACCGGAACATTTCTGGTCTCTCGGATTTCCAGACACGGCTGAACAATCTGAGCGAGGTGATAATTTTGAATAAGCTAAAGTTTACATACACTGTAAATATAATTATGATAGCATCTTCAAACTGGCAATCAGTTAGGCCTAAAAATTCCGTATATGATAAAAACCATGTGAAGGCCTTTCATTACAGTCAGCAAGCTTCAAGTTGAATACTACACACTTATGATTATGCTATATATCATGAGCCTTACTTGCTGGAAAGGCACATACAGAGAGCCGACCAAGAATTCTCCGTATTTGTTGTAACTTACCCGCATAAACAGTTTATTGGCTGTATCTGTTTTGTCATCTTAATTTAGTTCAAATCCTTGTTTAGTGTAGGCCATTCCATACACACGTATGATATGTTATATCATGAGCCTTACTTGCTGGAAAGGCACATTGAGAGAGCCGACCAAGAATTTTCGTTATTTGCGGTAACTTACCTGCATGAACAGTTTATCGGCTATATCTGTTTTGTCTTCTTATATTAAATTTAGTTCAAATCCTTCTTTAGTGTAGGCCACTCTGGCCACTTTCACAAAGTATTATAATAATACCTGCAGTTTCAAAATATTGCATGCCTCAAGAACGCATGACGGAGTATCAACATAGGTGTGTATGAAGTGTATAACATCTGTCCGCTGTTGCATTCTCTTTGCACACTGCGTAGTTCTCCTGTGTTGCTCATTCATTCTTGCTAAACATCTACTACTGTATAAGATCTACTTAAGCCATACAGTGACCTTCGTGCTGATAAGTTACCTATATACTCTTAGTTTACCAAGGGAGATGTTTCCTTGTTACTTATCGTCACAGTCATATAGGTAGATTGCCTGTTTTTGAAATAGGCAGTTTGCAAACAATTTCGTGCTCATTACAACCCAGTACATTCATCAAATGTCATAAATAAAGTAAATTACAAACTCATTGGTTGAAACATCAGTACCGTAGTTTGAGATGGACATTTTTGTCTTGCATCGGCTGATACAACATTTTCTCTCTCCTAAAAAGGTCACCTGAATTATAAAAATAGGCGAACTGTGTATGACTGATGCTATATTTATTTATAATATTCTCTTGCTGCAGATCGCACATCTACTGATAGCCCTGCTACAGAAGAGAAGATGCCAAGAAGACGGAGACCTTTAGAGAAGAAATTTTGAACAGAAGAAATCGGAAAAGAGTAAAGAATAGCGAACGAAACTGCAGTATCAGATGGGAAACTGGAATTCTCAAGGACCACCTCATCTTGTTCCAATCTGCCGAATTTCAAGGAAAACATGAAGCACTAGTATAAATAAAAGTATTCGGATCAGAGGGTTTACACCAGGGTGCTATGAGTTGGACATATATGAGTTCAAGGTATTCAGGCTCAGCTGTATTCGTTACTAGGTCCATAGAATAACCCCTGTGTCCTACATCTTTTGCTAGACCTGTGTCTTGTGAATCAGAGTGCAATTACATTAATACTTTATTGAAACTGTTGCAGTAATTCTTTCTTTTTCATTTCAGCAGGCTGTATTTAATTATTAATAATACTGTAACAACAATAATAAGGAGGATTTTTTAAGCTCGACGCACTTAACAATATATACAAACGACTTTGATGTGATATGATATGGTATGATATATTATTATATGACATTATGACATGACATGACGTGACGTGATGTTATATTATATTATATTATATTATATTATATTATATTATATTATATTATATTATATTAAATACATATTATATCATTTATACAAACTCGCATACAGGCACTGAAAATTATAGAACTATAGGCATGTATGCACAAACTTCATTCTAAGAAGAAACTATCAATATTTCTGAGTATGTGATAGAGTATATGCTGTGACAGATACTTTGTAAACAAATATGTTTTTATTTGGTGTTTAAAGGAATCAAGGCTGGTCGCAGTTTGAATCATTGTAGGTAATTAATACCAAGTTAAAGACCCAGGATAACCAAAAGCCCTATCACTATACTTCCTGAAACTGGATCAAGGAGTGGATAATCGTTCCAAATCCTTGAATCTTAAATTTCTGAAAGGTAACTACTGTTTAAGTACCTCTGCAAAGTATGTTGGTACGACTGACTCCTTTGATTGAAAACAGAATGTTGCTATTTTGTACTCGATCATAGCCTATATAGGTAGACAGTTTAATATTTTAAGGAGAGGAAAGCTGTGTGAGAGACCAAGACATTAGACACAGACAAGGAAATCCACAGTTCACGTCACTAAATTACATCATTTCACTCATGTGGAGCAGTTTGGCTGAATGATTGTGGCGTTGGACTAAGATCTAAAGGTCGTGGGTTCGATTCCGGACCAAGGTCGAGTTGTAGGTGCCTTGGGAAAGCATTTCACTGACATTTTCCTCAGTCCGTCTGTGTGTAAAATGGGTATCTGGCTATAGACAGTCAAAAATATTGTCAGAATGCTAGTGATTAGTGCCTGTGAATGGCGGCGGCACTGTATACGTCACAGGGAGCTGAGACAGCCTTAGAGGTGACCTGGCCTGCTGGGGTATTGGTAGTGTGAAATCGCACGAAAGGACTTTAGTCTGGATACCAGACTTATAAAGTGCATTATTATTATTATTATTATTATTATTATTATTATGGCTAGAAAACAACATCACCAAAACACCCTATTTTCAAATCGGAAAGAGAGATTATCCACACCCACAGCGTTTTTATTGAACACTCATCAACGGGCAATAACTTGTAAACACTCACCACAGTGAAAGGATATATTCACTGGGAATGCCTAATTTATATATATTTAAGAATGGTACATTTATGAGCTAACCACATACACTGTTTACACTAGTAGTGTCACTGGGCTCCATCATACTCATGGGTAACTCAGCTGACGTCCACTGTTAAAAAGTGTGAGAAGCTGACAAAATCTAGAGCTATACTAATAAATAGTGCCTCCCTTACATGTTACTAAATGAGAAAGGGAATCCTTATCGTTTTTTCTTTGTTTTGGATGGAGTGATTTCAACTTTGGTAAAGATTGAAGCGTTCATTGCTCGGCAGAGATCAGTCCCTTAAGCTAACACATTGATGAGGATTCCCCATCTCTCATCCGTAGTTTGAACTTTTCCTTGCAAAGTTAGATGAAGTTAAGACTGAGCAAGGACATGTCATGTTCTTAATCTGTTCTAGCTTGTGTACTGTCTCATGTCAATAAAATATTCTTATTGTGAAATTTCCGAACTCCATGGTGTATATATATATATATGGGAAATTTTGAGCTGAAATATGAATTAGAAGTCATTGAATTACTTTAAAGCTGCATCGCCCTACAGACCATGTTAAATCATGGAATATCCTGTTATTTCAATAAAACAGTCTTTCAAATGTCTGTCAACATTATATAATGCTTCTGCCTGCCCCAGATAACCCTCAGGGCTACATTATAAAAAGTCCGAATTCTTACACCCACTACGCACATGGCGGCCATAAGCTTACGTCAAGTATGTTCTAGCCGCATGACCAAGCTGTCTAGCCAGAGCTCTGCAAGCGGTTGTTAACATGTTGGTATGAATCTTTCAATTCCACAGTAAGCAGCAGTTGTGTCAAAACAAAATTATGCTGAGGCAATGAAAATACAAAATACTTTACCTGGCTTGCACTGTCAAACTTCACTTTTCAATCTGGATGACCAAAACCTTAATTGAAAACTGAATAATACATTGTCAGATAGTAGTTTCTTAGTTGCTGAAACGTCATCATTTTTTTTGGCCACAAGCCACTGCTGTTCGGGGAAGGGAAATAACTATAGACACAAAGACAACTCCTGTCATTCCAGTTCTCCTTATTATATCATTATTAAACACACACGCTCGTAACAGAATGATGCACTTTCTTCGTTAAATTGACTCGATGGGCACCATAAATAATTTTCAGAGAGAAAAAGTACTGCAGAAAATTAATTTTGATGTGCATGTCCACGTTTAAAGCATATCTTTTCTTTTTAGAATGTGAGATGCAGATACATTGTAACTCTTTAAGTCTCCATCCCTGATTAATGAAGCCAAACATCGATATGAAGTTCTTTCTAACAGTTGTATTTTATGTCTGTCAATATATAAGTTTCAGTTAAAATGTCTCAGCAAATAACAAGTGTTTTTTAATGTCATTAGCCTTGTTTCAAGAATATTCTTTATACAGTTGATCCTCGATATTGAGAACCCCTATAACTTCGCACTTATGGATTCTTTGTTATTCTATCATTTCTATCATTTAAGTGGGCCTATATATTAACAATACCTCATTACTAAGTAGACCTATACTTTTTACGTGCAGAAAGGCATTGACTACTTTCTATCGAGGTTTTACGGTAGTAGAGTGTTTTATAGCATAGTAAAGAATTAGTTTTCCCTAATGTTATGAAATTTTGCATAGGTGTAATATTTGACGATCAGAGTGTTTTGGTACTTAGCACA
Source organism: Ellobium chinense (assembly GCA_033807755.1). Taxonomy (NCBI): domain Eukaryota; kingdom Metazoa; phylum Mollusca; class Gastropoda; order Ellobiida; family Ellobiidae; genus Ellobium; species Ellobium chinense. The sequence goes on along the minus strand of JAWQUT010000047.1, from coordinate 172,567 downwards.
CACAATAACATCCATAATGGCGATATAGTACAGGTATACATGTATAAATCAACTATGTATTTTACACAGCAGCTCTGATGTTATTTGTCCAGTACGTTCCAGTAAGTTCAAAATGATGGGAAGGTGGAGAGAATGCATTATGTAATAATAATAATAATAATGTGGTTTATAAGTCTCATATCCAGGCTAATGCCCGCTCATGCGATCTCACACTATTATTGCCCCAGCAGGCCTGATCACTCTAGGACTTTCTCGACTCCCCGGGGAGCATACAGTACCGCTTCCATTTATGGGCGCTGATCACTAGCATTCTGATAATAGCTTCCCCTGCCTGTAGCTAGGTACCCATTTAACAGACGGGTGGACTGAGGAAAATGTGAATGAAATGCTTTCCCAAGGCACTTACAACATGACCGTGGTCGGGAATCGAACTCAGGATCTTGAGTCCAACGCCGTAACCACTAGGCCACGTGTTGAAATATTTTAAGCTGTTCTCTTCTATAAATGATTCATGTATTTTTTGCATTTGTTTCTTTAACCAATAAACGGATTTTACAGTTCCGATCCTGTCTTCTCATGTTTGTGTCACTACTTTTTTACAAACTTTTTCTAGTCTCCATAAAATATATTGTCATTCACGTGATAAAAATTTCACTAAGTTGATTTACAGTTAAAACTCTGCTGAAATCTGTTGTTTAGGTCTTTCTTTGTCTCCTCACAAAATATTAGATCCAAATGCCATTTGTAAGTATAAAAAATAAAAAAAACCTGACTAACACAATTTTGGCTGCTCTCGTCATTCTTTAGCAGGTGTGCTCATGTGGGGAGGCACTCTGTCCACCAAGTTTTGAAGGTTTTCTAGGAGAAAGTAAATCTGATTATTTTCAAATCACAGGTCCCATACTCTTGTAAGTTCATTACGAGTAAACTCCAGTCTCTACAAATTTGCTGAGAAGCATCAATATTTTCCTCTATTTGAGTTAAAACATAATTTGGTGGTGGTTTCTTGAAATGTGTATTTGGAAAGTATTGATGAACAAACTAGAAAGATTAGGAAACAATGGACTCCATTCCTTCGCAGTACCAATACTGGCTTTTTTTCTTCACATACTGACTAAGGTAGTCAAATTTATCACAACTTTAACAAGCCCAGACCGCGTTTGATACTTGACAGTATGACAGCGGTCAAAATCACATTAACAAAGGGCGAGACAGACACGACATATTGGACGCATAATCCTCTAGAGCGTTTACTTTATTAGGAGACTTCCAGAAATATTATAATTTCTCTGAGGTTTGAGCATCAACAGACACGACATATTAGACGCATAATTCTCTAGACACCTTATTCGGAGACTTCCAGAAATAATATAATTTCCCTAAGGTTTGAGCATCATCATACGGAACAGACTAAAAGAACAAGCATCAGAGTGCTTCCCAGGATCCTTGACTGGGTTACCGACATGTCTGGGTTGTGTGCAAGTACAAGAAAGCCGGTAGGGTGAGCTTGTAACCATTTGGAAGATTTTTTTTTCTCATTTGGACAAAAGTGATGTGATCTGTTGTAAGATTTTGTAAACAAAGACAACTGAGACGACATTGATTGATGATGATAAGAACAACAACAACAAGATTTATGATGATAGCTTCATACGATAACGAGAACATTTTAACAAATCATTCACATAGTTCATCAATATAATTATTAAGGCAGTTATTATTCTGAGGATTTCCTGAACATTGGAACTTAAGCCACTGAAGCGAATGGTAGGTCACCTAGATGTACATAGAAAGCTGAAAGAGATTATCTTCTCTAGCTTGGGGGCTCAAACATTAATTTCGATTTCAATTCGCTTTATCCCTGAATCTGCTAGATAACTCCATGGCCTCCAAAGGTAGACTATAAAATGTTGCATGCAAATATCATTCTAAGGGTTTCCTGAATATTGGAACTTAAGCCACTGAAGCGAATGGTGGGCCAACTAAATGTACATAGTAAGCTGAAAGAAATTATCTTCTCTGGCTTGGGGGCTCAAACATTAATTTCGATTTCCATTAGCTTTATCCCTGAATCTGCTAGATAACTCCATGGCCCCCAAAGGCAGACTATGCAGTGTTGTATGCACATGTCTCAGTGGTACTGTGATGTATTTTGCATCAAATAGTGGTAGGGGAAATAAACATCATCAGCTAGGGGGCGCGACCGATTCAAAGAATAGAATGAGCTTCATATTATTTCCTTTGAGTAATATTCAGATCCATGTTCATGTTAGAAATATTCCCAGTATATTAGCTTATCTGGCCTTGCTCTAAGAGCACACGCCCTCATATCTTCCGTGTTGACATAATTATATGGCGTCGTGTTACATAAAAAGAAGTTTAGCAGCAAACTGCAGTTGAAAGCAACTATTTTGCAGAGAGACTCAAGCCCTCATAAATAAACTTGGAGTTTAAACTTTTTTGTTTAGCTCGAACATGGATTCCAACGCTGTTATCAGAACTGGCTGGGAAAAATCAGGGCAAAAGTGACATTAATTTATCTAATATATTGAATACCACCTTATATGACAACATTGACGATATGACAAGGATAAGCGATGTACGGAGTTATTTGGAGATATTTTGTACAAGAGCTGAAAGTCTTACCCCCTTCACTGCATTTTACCCGAGAAACGGGCAGGCCTGAGATGTCATACCTATCAGGCCTGAGATGTCATACCTATCAGGCCTGAGATGTCATACCTATCAGGCCTGAGATGTCATACCTATCAGGCCTGAGATGTCATACCTATCAGGCCTGAGATGTCATACCTATCAGGCCTGAGATGTCATACCTATCAGGCCTGAGATGTCATACCTATCAGGCCTGAGATGTCATACCTATCAGGCCTGAGATGTCATACCTATCAGGCCTGAGATGTCATACCTATCAGGCCTGAGATGTCATACCTATCAGGCCTGAGATGTCATACCTATCAGGCCTGAGATGTCATACCTATCAGGCCTGAGATGTCATAACTATTAGGCCTGAGATGTCAAATCTATCAGGCCTGAGATGTCATACCTATCAGGCCTGAGATGTCATACCTATCAGGCATGAGATGTCATACCTATCAGGCATGAGATGTCATACCTATCAAGCATGAGATGTCATACCTATCAAGCCTGAGATGTCATATCTATCAGGCCTGGGATGTCATACCTATCAGGCCTGGGATGTCATACATATCAGGCCTGGGATGTCATACCTATAAGGCCTGGGATGTCATACCTATCAGGCCTAAGATGTCATACCTATCAGGCCTGGGATGTCATACCTATCAGGCCTGAGATGTAATACCTATCAGGCCTGAGATGTCATACCTATCAGGCCTGGGATGTCATACCTATCAGGCCTGAGATGTCATAGTTGTATAGGTACAGCTTTGGAAGAAACTGCATTGATTGTATACTTAACCGTTTACTGAGGCAATGTTGTCTCTTCCTTACATTGTGGCAAGATACTTATTACATTTACGAAAATTTCAAGTTGTTTTAGTTTTTTTAGTTTTTTGTGCTTGAAATGAATATTTTACATATGATCTTTGGCAGTGAAGGAGTTAAAACCTTTGCTAGAGACTTAGCGAGTTATGAAGTGAAGAGAGTGAATAAGAGAATTGAGCATATTGCCAGGTCCAATGTACTTGTACTCCAAGCTGTTCTTAATACTGTGGGATATAAATGTTGGATAATGACAGATCACGTGCGTGACTTCTTAGCAAAGGGTGACCTTAGTTTTGCCCAGATGCGAACTATCTGAGATCTAAACTCCAAGTTCATGGTGCCATAAACGAAAATATTAATGACGTTGTTTGCGAAGTATGATCGTACAAAGATGTTGTAGAAGTTGAGAGCCACATCTCCTAAGCCGTGCTCGAAGTCCGTCTTTACAGACCGAAGAATGATGAGAATGAGATGAGGTAGGTAGCTCAGAATAAAACCAGCAGTGATCGTGAAGGCAATGATAGTCGTGCGAGTGGCTCTAAGGGCCTTTCTCACACGCTTTGCTGTCAAGGATTGACTAGATTTACTGTGGACAAGAGGTTTCTGGTAAGGCGTGACTCCGCCTAAAGAAGGATTGGATGACGAGAACCTCTTTGACTGAAATCCCTCTGAGCTGCCATTTGACTCAAAGCCTTCATCTGACTGGATGAAAAATGAAATACGATAGGGCTGGACGGCTGCTTGAGAGCACTGCTGTGCTGTCTTCATTTGATCCTCATCCTTGGAGCGAGATGACTGAGAGATGCGGTGGTTATTTCCTTCGGCCTGATCAGAAAGGTGCAGATTTTTCTCAGGAGAGAGTGGAGAATTTTCATCATCACTTTCATCTTTGTCACTGGATCTATTTTCCCGAAGAGAGATGTCAGAAGGTGCATTTTCAATTTTGTCATGAGTATTATTGCTAAAACGGCCACTATATTGCAAGTGTCTATGGTTATCATTTCTTTCGTAAGCCTCACTCTGACACTGTCTGGTATCAGGAGTCTGTTTTGAAGAAGATTGTCGCAAAATATGAGAAACAGAACTGTTTCTATTTCTATGGTCATCGTTAGGATATACATTTCTATAAATCTCGTCTTTACAAACCACATCATGTGATTGGCTGCTGCTGCTGGATTGCTTGCGTTGACTAGCACGCTCTGATTGGTCTTGCCTGTCATTCTCCTGAAGGGAGCTGCACGCTGATTGGGTATCAGGTTCATCAGTCGTAACAGAACTTCCTCCTGATTGGTGAATTCTGTCACTCTCAGGAGCCAGTTTTAAAGAACATAAGCTGGAGTCGTGAACAGCAACTTGTAAGTCTGTTACGTTTCTATAAGATTCGTGAGAACTTTTTCCAACCTGGCTATCTACTGTACTATCTAAGTCACTATCGGCTGAGGACTGAATGCATGGTTCACTACCAGCACTGAAACGTCTTGCATCCGATCTGATCGTGGCTTGAAAGTTTTTGCATTCAGTTCCTGAAATAACGTTGCCATCCACACTGTCATTATTATTATTGTTGTTGTAGTTTTTTCTGTTGTTGGAACTGTCACCGCTGTTGTCAAGCGTTGGTGAATGATCTGGTGGTGTTTTTGTATGTATCGTTGACCTGTTCAAATCTTGCAGTTCCATCGCTTCTCTGAATGAGTGTGAGTCAGCATCAGTAAGGCCATTTCCTATCCGCCAGCTGCATTTGTTGAAATTTCGGCCAAGGCTATCAGCACCATAGTCATCCTCTGGTAAGGCACTAACACTTTTATAGACCACATTTTTGTTGGTGTAGTTTGAATTCTTCACTTCCTGTTCAGAATAAGGTCTTGATCTCGGGCGCTTCCCACGGGAACCACTACTAAAGCGCTTTTTCCGAGAAGACTTCTGTGAGGATTTCCTGGAACTTGGTTGTGAAGTGCTGTCCGTGGCGTCGTCCCCGTAGGAATCATAGTTTCCCGACGACGTCGTGATGGTATCATCCATGAGAGCCTTCCCGAAAGTAGCGTGGGTTTTCATGTACTCTCGGTGCCTCCTCGTCTCCAGCCATATCCGCAGATAAATGGACACAAGCGCTGCGGTACTCAGGACAAAACAGGCAAAGAAGACGGCCTCGTAGATCAGAGGGTAAGGCCTGTCTTTGAAGGAATCATCAGTGGAACAGTCCCACCCATAGACGCCGGGCACTGGAGATGGAAACGTCCGATGACCGTAAATGTAGATAGCTGGGACGGAAAAGACCAAGGCGATGACGACGATGAAGAAGAGAACGATTTTGACGTGGAAGAGGTGGATCTGGTTGTGCAGAGGCTTACAGACTTTCCTGTACCTGTCTGCAGCGATGAGCAGGAGGACTAGGATGGAGGCCAGGGAAGGGAGTGTAGTCAGGAACCTGCATGTGGTAGAAAGAGAAAGTTGTAAGTAAATAAGAGTGAATGCGGCCGTGTAGCCTATGGATGGCTGGGCACTGGACACGGTCACCAACAGATCAGGTATGCGTAATGAGAAGTGAGGAGTACAACGGTTAATATGAAATCGTTTAAACTGAACTTCTATTGCAGTGCACTCTCATCACCACTGATACCACTACTATTATTCTAGTTGTAGCCATTACTATTGCTCTACTTCCTTCTTCTCCTCCACCTCCTACTTTTTCTTCCTCTCCTTCTCCCCCTCTTCATCCTCCTGGTCCTCCCACCACTACTATTAATACTACCGGGATCACCTTGGAATCATCGAGACTCACCCACTTCTAGATAATGATATCTGAATGAAATTTTCACAGCTGTTTTAAGTACTTTTCCATCCTACATGCAAACTTCCATTCTTCTGAATCATTGGGAATAGAAGACACCCCACTCTTCAGGAGTCAAGGTCAACCCTTGTACTATTTCTTCTTTTCTTCCTCGTCCTCGTACTTCTTATCTTCCACCACCATTATCACCATACCACACCACACTACACCACATCACACCACACCACACCACATCACACCACACTACACCACATCACACCACACCACACCACACCCCACCACACCCCACCACACCACACCACACCACATCACACCACACTACACCACATCACACCATACCATACCACACCACACCACACCCCATCACATCACACCACACTACACCACATCACACCACACCACATCACACCACACTACACCACATCACACCACACCACATCACACCACACTACACCACACCCCACCACACCACACCACATCACACCACACCACACCACACCACACCACACCACACCACACCACACCACACAACGTCCCACCACACCCCACCCTACCCCACCACACCACACCACACCACACCACACCACACCACACCACACCACACCATACCACACCCCGCCCCGCCCGATCCCACCTCCTCTTCTTACTACTAATAAGACTACCAGTGCTACAATCACTTCTAATCGTGCAATTTACTACTATTGCTCCGCCTAGTACAGCTACTGCTAGTTTTGCCACCTATTGTGTCCTTGTTCCTGCCACTGCTGCTAATACTGACAATGAAAGTGATGACCATGAGAGAGAAGGAAGTCATAAAATATGGATGTGTAGATTAAAAACAGAAAAGGTATGAACTTTAATAACAAAACACCAAATTGGCATCCTAATAATCGTATTGATGATAGCATCATTGACAGTGATAATGGCTGGAAAATTATCATCACTCACATTACAGGAGTATATTTTTACTCCTGCGCGTTAACGGGGGCGGAGGGAGGCGGGGGGTGAGGTGGGCGGAGCTTAAACATTAGTTAGAAAATTTGGACATTTTTATGAGCTGTATCGGTTGCAGGGCTCAGCAAAATGTTGGCCACAATCTATAATTTCAAGTTTATTAGTGGGACTGTTTATCAATGGCTTTTTGTCGAAGAAGAAAATGGCAAGAATCAGCGGTGGTATGTATGCTGATAAATGAAGCAAAGACACAAGTAAAGCAACCACCACTCTCCATTCAGCGCGCTATTTTCTGGCTCTTCTGCATCAGTTGCAATCATTTTGGCTTGCTTAGAGACTTCCACCTCCGTTGTTTAGAATCTCCGACTCGAGGGACCACTGACAGAATAAAAGGAACTCATCTTTTGTTCACCATGAGGGTCAAAACAAATGTAGCCCTGTAGAACCAAAAGAGCCATACGTACCTCATCGCTTTACACATTTCAGCAGACTCGTAGTAATAGTAATGTCTCATGTCGAAGATCTCCGAGGGAACACCAATGCAGCTGCTCAGAAGATCAAACACGCCAAGAGAGAGCAGGAGGAAATTCTGCGCACTCTTGCGCAACTTCCTGGTGAAGATATAGCAGATGAAGACATTTCCGGCCACGCCCACTGCCATTACGACCACCATGACAGTTACGGCGGGCGCCAAGCGACGAAACATGTCATCATTGAGGTCTTGAAGTACAGTTTTATTGTGTATGTTCACAGCAGCTGGAGTTTGTGTGACGTTACTGTCGTGGCTGTCCATCATCTCCCCAGTCACATGTTCAGCTCAGTGTGGTGAAACAGCTTTGAGAACATTCCCAATGTTTTCTGTGTCTGATTCCTTTTGATTTTGATCAGGGGTCGTCTTCTGCAATAAACATGAGTGAAAAAGGAAATGAAGCTTTTTTTTTTTTAAAATTACATTTTAAGTGAAGCTTAAGTAGACTACGAGTGTATATCTGTCTGTCCTTTAACCTTGTTTTCAAGATGATCAGCAAGTTGGCATTGCATTTTTCTTTGCCCACAACGAAATTCGGCAAGTGTGCATGAACCCACTCGGACACAAAATGGACCACAATGTCAGAATTAAAGATGCACACTTTTACACTATCCAACCAGACCTACCACGGAGAATGTCGTTGTGTGGAAGAACACTAGTTTCCTGCAGATCATGGAATATCTCTGATACGGTATGTGCTTTGCGTGGTTTCTAAGCGAGGCCTATCGAGGCTTGCTGCAGGTTACAGACTTCTAATTGGATAAAAAAGCATGTTATCAGATGCGGTAGTAAGACAGTAAAATTTCTGTCCTTTGGAGAGATTGTGGAGAATGGGTTCTAGATTTGTGAACCTACCTGCGAATTAATTTGTATTCTCTCCTGATTTTGTAAACTAAACCTGAAGTTTGGGTCATTCATTTCGGTTTCGGTGTGGCCTTCTGTGCAGAGCATTTGTCGTTAAGGAAACTAGTTAGTTTGTTTACACCTTTCGATATATCGGTTCATAGCTCGAAAACGAAATGAAAGAGCAATATTTTAAACATCATTTTTAATAAGCTCATTAAATGCTGCAAACTATTAAAGAAAACTTAGACATTGTGGAATTTCTTGTAAGTGACAGTAGAGAAAATAGTTTATTGGCTCAAAGAGGGAAATCGGATAAGGCTTGTGTAATCTGCACAATCATAAAAAGTTAGCCTTAGAGTACTGTAAAGAAAACAAAGAACAACATGCCAAATCGTCACGCTCATTCCTCATTCGCGTAGGCCACTTTTTGAGGTTTTGAGAAATTTAACGCTTTCAATCTGTCGCTTAAGACCAAACAAAGAGGCAGATGTGATTTACTTTGTAAAATTGGAATTAAATAACGAGTCAATCTCTACAGTTGTTTTAATAGGAAAAAGAAGATAAATGGAAGATCATAGTAATATAAACGAATGAAATCATTGGAAAAAAAAACAAAAACAAACTACAACATGATTTAAGGGAATGTCCTTTATGAAATGAGTTAAATCTACATTGTTTTTCTCGCGCTGCTGATTTGCTGTGATTTTCGTTTCATCAGACAAAGTTCTGTACGAGCTGCTCTTTAAAGTCCGTTTTGTATTCCCCTATTACAGTAATTATTGTTTATGACAGATCTGTGCCGCATGGAAGAAACAGCTGTGTGTATTTTGTGGGTATATTATGGGGATGTCATTAACCCAGTTTTATCGTGTCACGTCCATTCCTTTATCATCAGGCTAAAATTGTTACACATATAAAATTTCATTCCCTTCAACCCGCCCACAGATAGCCAAGCACAACGTGGAATTTGTTCATGAGACGAAACACCGGAGAAAGACAAGGTAAAGGGCAGGGAGGCCTACTTGGCAAGGCAAGGAAACATGATATTTGATACTTTGCTCTTGGTCTGGAGGAAGATTAGCTTAAGAACTTCATGTTTATGAGCGCTGAACATAAAAGTCGTGTGCCAGATGTATGTATGTTGTTTATTTGTCCGTTTCTCCCCTGAGTTAAAGTACAGCCGAAGCTGAAGCCTGGTTTTCCAAAACTAGGAAATTCCACGTTAAATGCTTTTGAGAATTATATCAAGTGACAGTTAAATGCTTTCAAGAAAAATATAAAGCAAAAATATAGCTAAATGCTGTCGAGAAAAATATTGTATATAAAGCTGATAGCCCGTCATCAATGCTCCTTCAACGCACGTTTTGTAGAAAGCCAAACTTGACGCTCAAGTTTGTCTTGACTGACAGATATCAAGAAAAGAAATACATTACTATTTCGTTACAAGGTTTGATGACAAAAATAAAACAACAAAACAAGAATAACGCCAACACCACCACCACCACCACCACCACCGTCACCACCACCACCACCAACAACAATAACAACAATAACAACAGCACCAATACCAACAACTACAACCCGTGATTCATGTTGTTGTAAGCCTAGTACGGCTTCATGGTGATTCTCGGGATTAATGAGATCGCCTGAAGGAGTAACCACTCAAACGCCATTTCATTAAATGCCACACATCCGGAGGGTTCAAGGCTAGATGACCGCTGAATTTGGAAAAGTAACTGCCACCCGCCTTCAACCGATTTGGGCCCAGTCTCGTTCGATGCTAATATGGCAACTGCTGACCCCCAGCCTTCATGGAATCACATGGATCTATTGTCTTAGTCACACCGGGGTCCATGATAATGAAAGAGCTGATGGCTGGGTAGATGAAGCTCCGGTGGTGGGGGCATTACAGATGGATACGGCGGACAAAGTAAACTAGTAAAGTCACTGAAAGATCGCAGGCATAGCAATCGATGAGGCTGTGGCCGTCAGACCGCAAGAATTTGAAATAACTCACAGGTCAAGTCAGAAAGAACGGCTATGAGGGAAGGATCTGAGGTTACACCATCGTCCGGCGACTAGAACCATCAGCATCTATACTTTAAGACATTTACTCTAAGGACTGAGCACCTTTGGGACGGCCCAAAGTGCAAGGATCTCGGTGCTGCAAACCCGTAATCAATATGGAATGGTTTGACTGTTGTTTTTGTGGATAGGATGAAACTTCAGGACTAATGCACTCTAAAAGCCGTCATCACCAGCTGTTCGCAGTGACACAGTCATATTTTTAAATTGATGTTCTGATAATGGGATTCATTAATTCTCGGTGACCGTAACAAAACCCTTACTGTAATATTCTGTGCGTTATTGTGGAAAAAAAGTGCGTTTTCGTCGCAAAAAATTTCAGAAGTACATTTGGAGATGCATTTCTGTATATACTCATAAAAAATTAAATTGAGCCTGAATCTGGATTTCTTCAAGTATTATGCCATTTAAAAATAATGAAATGTACGCGTGTGAAGCACAGTTACCTATGTCTTCTTTCTCCTATTTTGCGGTTTTTTTTCTCTCAAAACATTCAGGGCATTCATTTTGGGTTTGTGGGACAGATCAATTGTGTCACCAAATCAAACACGATGCAATTTCACAGTTATAGAATCGACTGTTCTTTGGAGTTCGAGTTCTTGAGCTCCCATTGTCTATGACCATAACACAAGTCTGTGAGGAATGCTCTAATTCCCAGTCCCCTAATTTTCGATATCAAATTATTTTTCTCGGTAAAGCGAACACCTCACAAACTCGACATGATGGACTGTATATTATTTGGAATTTCATTGAAATAATAGCTATTAACTCTATGGGGCCGGATTTCCGGCTGACCGGCAATTTCAGCAATGACGATCTGCAGGATTTCCTGTTACCCGGTGTGGGGTGTACACACATAAACACGGAGAACACCAGAGCTCAGGCACAAGGGGGTGATTAGCTCAGAGATTATTATGGGTCACGGGGCTAAAGGTTGCAGAGCCTAACTGGTCAAAAAAAAATTTGGATTGTCAGAGTCAATAATAGCAGAATAAATTTCCACTGGACAGATTGTGTAGAGTTAATCGTATAATTATGAAATCACACCGCAAAAGTAGTGAAATTTAGCCCTGAATTTCAAATTTTAAAAAAAAGGGATTTTTTTCCAAAGAGTAGAAAATTAATTTGTAGCCTATCCGTGCCCCAGTGTGAAAACTGAGCCAACACCGAAGCGGGTATCATTTGTGCCGGCCTGTGGCCTGCAAAAGAAGGCCAAATTTGAAACCCCCTTTTCATCTAAATTCAAAACTGTAAAAAAATCTAAATTAAGGGGCCCCACTGTATATTGTATAATTATAATCTGAGCACCAGACATGCGGACTAGCCTTGGCCATCTGAAAGATTCTGTTTCGGGGAGAAAATTTTATTAAATGGCTCAAAGAGGCTTTTATTAATTTGGCTCCTGCAACCTCATGCACAAGAGCGAGCTCTTTTACGGCTTTAAAGCGGGCTGGACGCACTATAATTAATAAAAAGATAGAGGTGAGGTAGTATTTTGTGGGTCTGATGTATCATCTTGTAAAGGTGTTGACCTCGAAACGTACTTTAAGCATCTGACAAACACCATATGTACAATATTGATTGTCGTTTTACAGAAAAACACCGTATGCACCAAAATCGCTGTTTTCCACGAGACGCACAAGGCTTTCTTTTTGCGCCTTACTTCATCAATTATTGGATCGTGCATATCGTTGGCTCTTTTCAAAACTACAATAATTACCACAGAATAACCCAGATGGCAAGACAGACAGCAAAATGCTCTATGCAAAGATGCCAAATGGTAAATTTGACCAAACTGGCACATGAGGTGTTGTTTTTTTTTTCCGTATAAGGGCTATTTTAACTGCCAGGGTTGGGCAGAACTGAGATCATAGGAACGCAGTTCATGAAAATAGGTTCGGCTCAAGTGAACTTGATCTGAGCTTAAGAGCTTTTTGGACTAACAAAATCTGGATTTGAACTGAACCTATTTTGGGCGTTTGACCTCAACTTCAAATTTCTATTTAATTTCAGTTCAGTTCACATCTAACCTTGAAAATCAGAACCGAATGGCAATTTCAAAAACCAAGAGGAACTGGTCTGATTTGGAAGCTACTTAGATTTCATAGAGCTAAGCTAAATTTTTCTTCCATAGTGAATTGATGTTTTTGGTGAAGGTATGAAGATGCCAACAGCACCTGGCATAAAAATATGCAATTTTAAATAGTCCCTATAAAATCAGAAAACTGGCCATGGGGAAAGGGGTTGGATTTTAATTTCAAAAGCTTAGATAGGTGCAAATACATGTGTAGACTAAGAATAGGTGAGATTTAGCCACTCAAGTATAAAATTTGTGGTTGATGCTAGGTGGGTAAGGTTACTCAGTTTACTGAGTGAAAAGGCCTGAAATATTAGGTAGTCTGCTTCACTGCCTAAGTTCTCAAAATCTAACTCGTTTAGGGGCATTTTTTTCTTTATTTCAAAATTTGGAAGAGGAGCTAAACAATAAGTTTGGAAGATATTTTGGCCTTGGACCCCTGGATCAGTTAATGAGAGGTGTAAAACCTAATACAGCCAACAGTGAAAAAAAACATTGGCATCTTCCTACCTGGACGTACCCTAGGTGAGAAGGAGGGACAGTAGAGATCTAAATACTAGAGATAGAAAAGGCACACAAAAAGAAAGAAAGAAAGAAAGAAAGAAAGAAAGAAAGAAAGAAAGAAAGAAAGCATAAACACACGCTCTACTCACTGAATATTAAGAAACAACATTTCAAGTGTGTACCTTCCCGGTCTCAAGATGTCAGGATGAAAATCTATGTACCATGAAAAGCATTCAGAAATGCTTAGCCTAACATGCTCTCACACCACTACGAAGCTCTTACCATAATATAGCACTTACGATTACCAAATGGAGAAGAAAAAGTAATATTATAACATTACTTATTATAAAAGTGCACACACGCGCTTAACATTATGAGTTCAAAATCCAACACATATCAGCAAAAACCACATGTGTACGATCACTCAGTATATGTGGGCCTCTTTTTATTAAAAAACATATAGACCTACAGGCGGCCTTAATGGTTCTATAATGTTAGACCACCCATAGAGATAACCACGGACACTTCTGTATAAAGAATGCTTATGGCCTGCACTCAGATGACACTATTCTCATGACCAGTGACCCGTTGACCGCAGTGTACGCCGGACGTCCGACCAATACCATCAATATTTTCCAGGCCAGTAGATCTGGTGTAATCTGTCTTCTGACTTCTTCATTTTCGATGCACGGTAAATAGTCTACTTAAGTCAGAATCGATCCATCTCTGCATAAGCCACAAAAAGGTACCGACGGTCTTCTGTGCGCGTCTGTAGATGCCTGGCTCAAGGCTAGACTTCAGCCTTAACTCTCGTAGCGTGAGGCGCCTCTGGTCCAGCCTCCTGTTGGCTGCGTGACCATTGTTACGGATAATGACCGCTGACACCCGGCTGCAGAATTCGACCGCCGCACCCAGCGCTCGGCAAGAAGATGTGTATATATTCTATTACCACATTAAGGCGTTGTGAGCGGGTGGTAGATTCATTCTGTCACCACATCACGAGAGTTAATTTCCCAAGCCAATAGTGGACCTAAATTTATCATCATCAGTGCCTGAGTGATGAAAATCATCAGATTCGTTTTACTGCAACCTCTGCTTTATTACAGTATACATCAGACCTCAGAATGTTGTATTTCCCATCCTGCAGAGGAGTGATCAAATAATTGCATGCCACTTTAACCAAAACATTTTGCTATGCTCCCCAAAGAGTTTGCATATAACGGAGTCGATTGTACCAAGGCCAGACCCGATGCCTAAATCGCCCATGCCACCAAATATTCTGTCTTCTGAATGGTAAGGGCGTTGAACTTGTGTTCTTAAGACCGTGGGTTCGATTCCCATCATGGTAATATCGTAAGTGTCTTGGGAAAGCATTTCAAAGTATTACCACCGAGTCCATTTGATTGAATGATTATTTAATAATCTGTTATTCATCTAACACACACACAAACACACACACACACACACACACACACACACACACACACAAATATAGAATGACACAAAATCGTCTGACCTGTCGATGAGTGGTAAAAGGTATTTTGCAATCTCAATCTGTTTTTCAATAGTGCTACTAGGCTCTATCATGGCACCTTTTGACATTTAATGGCACTTCATTGTATGAAAATTCCGACTGTAATTTCCTGAAAACCTTAAGCATAATAAATATAGATCCCAAATTTCACCAGCCAGAAAATGAAATATATCTGGAACCATTATTTGCAAAAGTGCACAATACAATTTCTCTACTGCGTTTCAAGCTGAAGAATTTTAGCGTGTAGGTGGCAATTATCATCAGTCAAAAACTCAAAAATACTTGGAACCACCATGTGCAACAATGCCTAGTATATTTTCTTTACTCCATTCCAAGCTGGAGATTTTCAGCATGAAGGTTCCAAATATCACCGGTCAAAAAATGAAATTTATCTGGAGCCACCACGTGCCAATGTACCTAATACAATTTCTCTAAAGCGTTTCAAACTGAAGACCTTCAACATATAGATACCAAGTTTCACCACTCACAAAATGAAATATTTCTGAAACGACCACACTCAACAGCATATAATATAATTTGTGTAATGCGTTTCAAGTATGTAGGCTCCAAATTTCACCACTCAGAAAATGAAATAGATCTGGAACAGCTACGTGCAAAAGTACATAATAGAATCTCTCTCATGCGTTTCACGTTTAAGAACGCGAGAAGGAAACACGGGTCAAGATAATAATATTAAAAAAAACCAACAGAGTGAAGGCAGATGTTCTGTGGAAGTAGGTTTTGTCATTTTCATTTTGTGAACCTTTCATTAATTTATCTTTAAAGCACAAACATTTGCTTAATCTGATGGAGCGAAGCCGTAATTTATTGCGTGTTGCTAGTTCTTAACCTCCGCAGAATAAGATTAGTTGGCGTAGAATTACTTATTCATTGGTGACGGACAAGAATTCTGATGTTCCACGGGGAAAAGACCCTATCCGCTAGAATCACTATTTTCAGAACAGAACAGAACAGAACAGAACAGAACAGAACAGAACAGAGAACGGAACGTCATTCTCAGGTAGCCAGTGACCCTATGCATAATTTTTATGTCAGTTAACGCACTGCGGTAACCACGGAAACCTGAAAACATATTATAAGTAGTTTTACAGCAGTGTTCACTATAGTTAACGCAGTGCGTTTACTAACGTATGGATTATGCATGCGGCCACTGAAAACATAAGTAGTGTTCACTGTAGTTAACGCCATACGTTAACGGATTATGCATGCGGCCACTGATGTCTAGAGAGCTAGAGGACCCTAAAGTTACGCCTACGGGTAGTCAGATGTTTTGAGACAACTCTAAAGTTAAGCCATCGGAAAGCCTCAAGTTTTGAGACCGGTAGGCCTACACGTAATCCCATGTTTTGAGACGACTTTAATGTTACATACGTGTGACAACCAGACTTGCAAGCTGTTCAGTCGAGAACATATGGTAAGCTTCAAAACGACCATGCACTGGAAGGTTCAATAATTCGTTATAGACACAATTGCCCCCCCCCCCCCCNCCACGGTTTACCATGACCTTCAGCCATGACCTTCAGTGCAGCCCCACACTCTAGTCAGTGGTAATTTCTATAGCTCACCCTCATGGAGGTAATTGGATTGGATTAATTTTATCCTCCCATTATCTCCCAATTTTGCCCGGTAGTCTTCTCCGCTGTATTCGCTGGACATGGACTGTATGTGGCTTTTAATGGTCTTCCCGGGGTATAAAAGGAGAGAAAAGTCATAATGGAACACTTCATTAATTTGAATTCAAGCGCGTGCCACATATCGAAGCACTGTTCTTTTTTGTTGTTGTTGTTGTTTTTAAAGAATTGAACAATGAAATATTTCAAAAGAATAATAATAATCATAATAATCATAATCATAATAATAATAATCATAATATTATTAATGTTCCTGTATATAAATTTCGTATTCAGGCTAATGCCCGCTCATGCGACTTCACATTATTATTACCCCAGCAGGTCTGATCACTCTAGGACTTTCTCAGCCCCCAGGGGAACTTAACAGTGCCGCTGCTATTTACAGACGCTGATCACTAGCATTCGACTGCATAGAAACTTTTCAGGGCGCTAGTTTACTGTCTCTGCTAATATTACAGTATAGAAAAAAAAAGGATATAAAAGTGTAGAGTATGTAAAATATGAAACCAAAAACGTCTGACGTGAGACAGTGTCTACGGCTATTTGATGACGGGGGTTGCTTACCGACAGTAATCATCGGGTGGGCAGCAGTAAGTTCTTATTCTTATAAATATGAAAACGTAAACTAAGCGGATTAACCCCTTCACTGCCAGGAATCACTCATTATTGTTCATATCATATCAAGGCATAGAACTCAGAAGATCTGAGATCTTTGTTATCATAACTTTTTTTGCGTGTGTGTTCCAAGGAAGAGACAACATTTTAGCAGTAATCAAGGAAAGTGTAGTAGTACTGCATTTTCTTCTATCTTTTCGAATAAAAAATGATATCACAGGCCGAAGAATTTCTCATAAGGCAGTCACAGGGTTAATTTACTCTCCTATTAGGATTAGACAGATATTCAGACAGGCACACAGGCAGGCAGGCAGGCAGGCATGCAGGCAGGCAGGCAGGCAGGCAGGCAGGCAGGCAGGCAGGCAGGCAGGCAGGCAGGATGCTGAAGAGACCAAAGTCCAGCACCGCGGGCGACCAACAGTTACTTTATTATGTATTTCATTTGTAACTTTATATGTGTGATGTGTATTGTTCTTTGCATTTGAATCACAAATGAGGTGTATAGTATTGTATACCATTGTAAATCAATCCTCCTATGGTGTTAATATAAATCGTATTTTCATTTTTAGTTTTTAATGAAGACAGTATTTGAATCATTCAGCAAGGCTGTATGCTGTGAAATAGTAATAAACTTGTGCTACTACTATCATTCCCGAATATCATGGCACATAGTCACCCTGCTTTGCGAAAGAGCAGAAAAAGCGACTACATGTTTATCAGTTCGCATAAAGCACTCGAATTTTATGATTAAGATAAAAACGGGGAAGAAAAATGAAGACCAAGGCAAACAGAGGCAGCATGGTCTCACAATGTCAAAGGACACTTCACTGTCATCGGTCGTGAGTCCGCAGCTGGAAAGAGTCCTGACAAATTAATGAACACACCCAATGTCTTCAGTTCTAGTATTCACTGGCTGTTAAAGGGACAGAGATATCATTTGCTTCGCAGCCAAAAAAAAATAAAAAAATCACATTATATTTTTTTTGGCCATAACTTTAAACTGCGTACATTTTCTCTCCGCCTGACAATTTCTGAGAAAACATCGCTGGAAAGTCGGAATTTTCACCCTGCGCATGTCGCCATTACTCGTGCAGTGTGACATCACAATGCGAGAGAAGCTAGCATACGATTGGTGCAGACGCATGCGCAAGCCGTCTGGCCCAATCGTCTGGCTTCTTGACGTCACGCAGCACGAGTAATGGCCTCTTACATTCATGACACCAAACATGCCACCATTTTCCTCAATACCGAGTGACCTGGCAGCCTTAGGTTTTCTGGCGAGGCATTATATTGATATACTTCTATGTGCAACCTTTTAAGCAGAATCTACCGTGTTGCCCCCTTCCTCCTCTCCCCACCCCAAGCCTACGGTGTCCACAGTCTGCGTGCAAGCTTCCCATCTGGTCTGGAAGGCGTGAGTAACAAGTCCTTGGAAATAAAAGGTTTATGCCTTCCGGTCTCGTGACTAGCTAGATCTATAGCCGTCCTCATTAATAAGTCATGGATCACTCTCAGTTAATATGCATGCACAGTCATTCAGGCAGCACAGGCGATAACTCCGGCCATTATTACTTCCGCTTTCCTCGTTTCCATTGTCAGAGGAATACGACTGGCCTATAGGTCTGAAGCAAAGGCTTTTACTGGCTGGTGCATCTTTACCTTTCGGAAGCGGGATTTGATGACGCAATCACACTACTATTTTGTTTAAACCGGAAGTGAGCTTCATTGGAATTGACTAGTTAAGAATGTTGCTATGCTACTGGCAGATCTGGCCACCATTTCTTTCATTCCTTTGGCTGTGTACTTCATCAGACATGTCAATGGCTCCACGTTAATTTCATTTGGCGAACAAAGATGGTGGAGCTAGTGAGCAGACAGATATTCAGACAGGCAGGCAGGCAGGCAGACAGACAGACAGACAGATAGAGAAACAATCAGATAGACTGGGAGGTAAGCAGGTTGTCAGACAGACAGTCAGACAGAGAAGAGGATGGGCAGACAGGCAGGCAGGGGATAGGCAGACGGACGGAGATAGAGATAGACAGATACAAACACCCAGTCAGATACACAGAAAGACAGATATAGCAGACAGGCAGACAGGCAGGCAGACAAACAGACAGACATAGATAGATAGATAGATAGATAGATAGATAGATAGATAGATAGATAGATAGATAGATCGGCGGATGAATTGGGGATGGTAGGGGCTGTTGATAGAACTGACAGCCAGGTTGAACCACAAAAATTGTCATTTTCTTTTTTGCTTCCTTTTTTATTCCAATTCATATCCTCTCGAAGCCACCCGCGCATCCATTCGGCTCCAGAAAGCTATCTATGGCCATAAACCACCTCGCTGCCTCCTTTCCGTATCACCCTCATGTGCCTCCTTTCTTTCCCTCTCTAGTCCACTCCTTTTTTATTGATATTACGAAGGTAAATTTCTTATTCATAGGGTAGAAGCAGGGCCGTAGCTAGCACGTCCGGCTTACAAACCCCGCAGTGTAATGACAGGGGAGGCGAAAATCATGGGACCCCCAAAGAAGATGAGAGAAAAACGAGATAAAAAGGAAAGATAGGAAGAAAAAAGAAGGAGGCTGGAGATGAAGATGGGGGCTCCAAATAACGGTGTCATGAGTGAAAGAGGGTGTGAAATAGGGAGAGTGAAAGTTAGTGAGACAGAGAGGGTAAGATAGAGAGAAAGAGAACATGTACTAAATGTAAGTGACAGGTGTGTCACTCATTATTTCTGAACAGTTGAATGTCGTTCAATATAGTTGAAATTATTTTGAATGTTGGGGCGGGGCGGGGGGTCAACGAGTTAGTAACGGTCCTGGCTTGAGAGTCCCTTGACCTTCGGTACCCTTGACCCCTAAATGGCATGATTTACCCCTCCCTTCTCATTCCCACCCTTCCCCTATCAAAAAAAAGAGAAAGAAACCGCGCAGAGTGTGTGGGACAGATGCAAAAATTAGGTAATCACAATCATCAGTTTTGCTATCGACCGCTTACCATTATGATAGGTATCCAAGGTCTACTTCTTGACGGCTCACGACTGGCGGCTAAGGTTGGGCAGATGCAAATCCCATAATATTCGAATCCGGATTCCAATGCAGAGCTGGGATCCGATGGATTTGAATCCAGATTCAAGTCTTGAATAGAAGGGGAATATTTCAGGAATTTCCGCTTATACTTATTAGAATGACAAGAAAGTAGCCACTAGATTTTACTGTACATTAGGGTCTTTTATAACGTATTTTCATTTTAAAGAACACTCTTTAGAATTGTAGATAAAGACCCATATTTTAATATAACACATTTCTTACAAACCNACATAGGGATTTCTTCTCAATCGAAGCTTTTTTTTTTTTTTGTGCTTTAAATTTCCTGTGAATCGAAGGTCTCGAATTCATACCATGTTTAGGATTAAGAATCGAATATGAATTCGAATCCAGGGTAAGAGGATTCGATGGATTCGAATCCGGATTCGAATGTTGCCCATCACTGCCGGCGGTTGGCTACTTGAGCTGGCAGTTGGTGATTGACCGAAACCCCATATTCGAACACACCCTGACCGTTACATCTTCAACGTCACCTCTGCCATTTCCACTGCGGTTAACCGATCACTTTGGTGACGAAACTGAATTCGCGCTCAGACTCCCACCCAAGGATCCAGCGAAGAGTTCTGTGGCCGTATGCATAATCCTTACGTTAGTTAACGCACTGCTGTAACTACGGAAAACTGAAAAAAAAAACATTGGAAGTGTATGGTTAAGGCAATACTTTAACAAATGTTTAGATTATGCATACTGCCACTGGTGCTTGACTGCTTGTCCTACAGAAGGCGATACCACATATTATGCAAGCCATGTAATCAGCCGGAGGTCACGTCAGGCGTCATAAGGAAGGTGGGGGTGGGGTGAGCCAACGGTCAACGATATTGCATAGTTTATGATTACCTGCGGAACACCTCATAAAACATTCAAAGACCGTGCAGCTTTCGAGTATTCCGTAGTTTATGCCACAAGAGCTTGCGCAATAACGATGGGGTCTCATACCGTAGTAAGAATTGCACTAGAAGCGTTCAGCATACATACTTAATGTAATTCTTACGAAAGTAAGAGTCCCCACTGTTATTGCGCAAGCTCTCAGTAATCATACGAAACCAAACGATAAGGCTGGCAAGAGGTTGATATGCTAGTGGGTCAACGACAAAAGGTGCAAAAAACCACTGTTAATATATTCTCTGTGTATGACGTAAAAGTACGTCCTGACTCTTTGGTCCAAACAATGCTTGGACGTA
The DNA here is from genome assembly GCA_033807755.1 of Ellobium chinense. Lineage (NCBI taxonomy): Eukaryota > Metazoa > Mollusca > Gastropoda > Ellobiida > Ellobiidae > Ellobium > Ellobium chinense. The sequence goes on along the minus strand of JAWQUT010000047.1, from coordinate 151,200 downwards.
CACGCATTTCCCAGAAATAGATTCCTGTTTTAGTCAAAGTACCTTTACTTCTTACTTCTTATGTAGTGAACAATTCCTACGAACAGGGTCGCAATATAGCCATAATCTTGCTGAAGAGCCGTAAAATCCTATCTCAAGCAAATCTACGTACAGGCTAAGGAGTTCATGGTAATTTGGGGACATTAAAACTTGAAAAAAAAAAACATCACGTACTGAAGGGATTCAGTAGTGAAACCTCGATATTAAGTACCAATTTATTAAAGACACCTTGTTATTATGTATGAAGTTCACATTCATTGATTCCATTTAATTCTATCATTACATTATTTAGCTTGACATTTAGACTATAATAAGTTCACCTGGGTAGTAGATGTATTTTCTTCGTGCACCATAACTTATATCAAGATTTTACTACATCATATTCGCTTTTACATGATATGCAAGCACAACACAGCAGGTTTGAGGGCTGGAATCGACAGAGGTATATATAATATATATAGCAAGACAAGAACAAAATTAACAACTCCATTCTCAAAAAAGCTTGCTATTTAACCAGCAGGGAATACATCGACTTTGAAGAAGTATACACTCATTCCTGCAAGCAAAAGTTCAAATCAATTTTGAGTGACTGCTCCCACCCCCTATTCCATCAGATAATCCAATCTCAAAGAAGTAGACGGATACTATTCTTAAAAACTCACAGAGAACGATACAGGCGATCTTTTTTGCCATCAGCCATTCGCCTTAGCAGTGTTTCTTAATGTGATATGCTTGTACGGGTGGGTATAGGTGCAGGAATGTGTGTGTACGAGTGAACATTATTAATCTGTTTGTATTTTTTACTGTATTGTTATAAATGCTGTGAAAACAAATTTCCAAATCTGGATAATAAAGGTTTATCTTATCTTACCTTATCTTATTTTATCTGATCTTATCTTATATATATATAAAGGGAAGCGACGTTGAGAACATTTCTGCCCCTTTCATGCAACAGAGCAATTCATGTTGATGGAATATTTTACGTAGCGACAGCAGAAACGTGAACAAAAAACATAACAAAAGCCACTGGCTAGCCAAGCCCTTTAAGGCCAAATTTTTTTTTTGTTTGTCTGAATGTACTTAAACTCTGGAATTTTGACTCTAAATGAGTCAACTCTGGTATCCGTGTTTCAGACTAGGGTGAAGAGGTTACGACAAGAGGTGGAGTGAAGACATTCTTCTTGGCATATCGTGGTCTAACGGTCTCGAGAGTAAATCAGCGATCACAGGCCAGTTGGCTCTGGTAGTGCTGAACCGATTCTCCATTTTAGGTATCGATGTTAAACCGAGTACTTTTGTATAAGTGTGGATACGAATCTGAGCAGGTTACTTCGTATATAACATGACCGAAACCAAATTGTGTCATAATAATAATAATAATAATGCTGTTTATAAGTCTCATATCCAGGCTAATGCCCGCTCATGCAACTTCACACTATTATTACCCCAGCAGGCCTGATCACTCTAGGACTCTCTCGACTCCCTGGGGAGCATAACCGTGCCGCTGCCATTTATAGGCGTGATCACTAGCATTCTGACAATATCTTCCACTGCCTATATCCAGGTACCCATTTTACAGACGGATGGACTGAGGAAAACGTGAATGAAATGCTTTCCCAAGGCACTTACAACATGGCCGTGGTCGGGAATCGAACTCAGGACCTGTAGATCTTGAGTCCAAAGCTCCATAATACAGTGTCTCACCATGTTGTGAGAATGATGCAAAACTCCAAAGAGATTGTTGGATTAATCAAATTTAATGAGAACATTGACGGGTCTTGTTGTATAGTGCAAAATTACAGCACACTTGAGGCTCAACCACACACTTCTCTCCTATTGGAAAACAGCTAAAAGTACCATTACTGCTGTCTAGGGACAGGTGCTTCTTTACCGATTCAAAACAAGTCATGAGTCCTTCAAATATTAGGCCACCCCAAACAAAACAAAACAAAAATTTAAACTACTCGAAACATTACGACGGTTACTCGCCACTACCGCTATTCCACAAGGTTATCGGTATCGAGTACTCGATATTGATATCATCAGCCCAGCACTGGTCTCTGATCAATAACAGTGCTGGATTTGAATACTATAATTTTCATCCTTCATCTGATGCCAGTCTAGTCTGCTCGAAAGGTTAATAATACAGTAGGTTACAGGCGTCGTAAATCTACATACTATACTGTCAGTTGCAGGCGCCATAAATCTGTATCTTTGATTGGACTCTGTTCGAGGTCATTCGAATACTTGTGTTCGAGGTCATTCGATTATTTGTAGCACGATTATTTTTTAATCGAGTTCTCTCCATTACTTGCGGTTCGATCGGTTCCGGGTCCAAAATCTTTTACACATTCAGCTTGCATAAGGTAATGAATTTAACAGTTTCTTTCCTTGCACCATAAGCTACAAATACGAGGGAATTCATTACTGTTAGATAGTAGAGATGGCCACTTCCACAGCATAGTATGATAGTCTTATCGAAAGTTAGTATATAGACACACAGTATGGGAAGTCATACCCTAAACTGACGCATTCGGCCTGTATAGTGCAAGGGGTAATCTTCCCTCCATACTGCTCATTCGGCAGAGCAAAGGGTCCCCATTCCTTCCTCCTTTTCTTTACTTTTTTTTTCTCAGTAGGAGGGCTCCCCACACCATTCTCCTAACTAGGGTTCAGCGGATCTAAAATCAACCTCTGTCCAGGGTACAAGGGTTAATAAACAGGCTGTTATTAATGATGGCATTGACCTGACCTAGGCGGTTAGTCATTTATTATCATTATTATTTAGGGCAAGGGTATTTTGGCTGGGCAGCCAGACTACTCTGTGGAGAGTATCTTGGCTGGAAAACCAGATGGTACGATTTTTACATGTAACAAAGCTCAGTAATATGCTTTTCATCCATAGAAAAAAAAAAGCAATTACTTGCAGACTGTTTCATGTGAAAATTAAGTCTTTCTGCAGATTTTGAGTCAGCGTGGAAATCCACTGAGCTAGAGAGCAGGTTGCTGGTTTGAGTGAAGTGTAGTATATAAGCATAGACCTAGGATGAAAATCAAAGCAGTCGGATAGGAGAGATACTTCGGTTAACAACACTAGGCCTATCCAGTCAGAAAAGTTGTAAGGAGTCTTCCGGCCTATCCAACCAGGAAACTCACTCTGTAGTATATTTATTATTTGTTGTTATTTGTTGCTGAGTCTCTTGTGACAATTTCAAGTCAAGCCATTCACACAGCTTTCTCTGACATTTTCACCCATATTCGCAAGGAACATTGTATGAAACTATTAGTACATCAATGCTTTTTTTTTTCTCCATTTGTCTTTGCACTTTCTTCCAGATTAGTTTGAAGTATTGCCTGAAAATTGCTACGACGTTTGTCTGTTCATATAGGTTTGTCCTTTAGTGGAAATATTGAAATTCCGAGAAATGTTTGTGTCAAATACTCTGTACTTCCATCCTCATCCCTCCACCCCCCCNCCCCCTCCAGCCTACAATTTGTTCAGTACTACTTGGTGTTGTTGTGGTGATCCGCGTCACAAAATATGTCATGCTCTGTCTACGAAACAAATTAACGCCAACGATTCTCATCAAGATTTTTGTGTTAGCTCGCCCTCTCATTTACTCGCTGACCGTTTCCATCATATAGACTAGGCTGCTACATTTGTCATAGACACTGCTACTGCCAATAGCCAAGTAAGTTGGACGAATTATTACTGACAGTTGATAATGTAACCTCCCCTTGCCGTCACTATGAATCGAATACAAGGATATCTGCAAGGGAAGCGCTATGGAAACGGAATTCTGAGTTGTCAAACGCTTTAATCCTTTGAGGTCTGAACCTTTGAAATATTCAGCCCTCAGAGCCTGGGCTGCTCCATTGTGGTGTGTGTGTGTGTGTGTGTGTGTGTGTGTGTCTGTGTGTGTCTGTGTGTGTCTGTGTGTGTCTGTGTGTGTGCGTCCGTGTGCTTGTGTGTGTGTGTGTGTGTGTGTGAGTGTGTGTGTATATGTATGTGTGTGTGTGTGTATGTGTGTATGTTTATGCGTGTGTGTGTATATGTGTGTTTTTATTTGTGTATGTGTATGTGTGTGTATGTGNCAGATGTACACATCTGTCTCTTATACACATCTGGAAGGGGTGTATATGCGTTTGACTCTTTCTGATTTACCGGGAATGCGGCAAAGCATCACTGTGGAAAATTCCCAGTCTCCCGAGAATCCAGTCCTTAAAAAAACTGCAACGCACCTGCGTTTTACCCTAACCTACGGGACCTCTCTACCACTGCGTGTATAGTGTCCAAATAAAAGGGGAGGATATCCCTTAACAGATCAATTAAAACAAATACAGTTAACTCCCGCTGTAAGTTCAATACTCCTACGTCACCTTTCCGAATCAGCTAGCCAGGACAAACACTGTAGCATTTGCCATGGCCTGAGAGAGAAACTACAAAGCGTGGATGACAGAGTATTGCTAAAATCTCTAGTTCCTGGTAAACAAGCGTTGTGATGGAAAAACAGAGCGGCGAAATAAGTTAAAAGCGGGCGGCGGCTGGTGTGGTTTAAACCACGTGGAAATACTTTTTTTTTAGCATTTGGGAAAGGTCTGGTGGACAATTAACAAACCAGCCCAGCTTATTCTGCTTAACTGCAACTCGATGGCATCAAGATATAGTTGTGATTATGCGGCTTTGTTTCTACCCGGTGCTTACCCGTATGTCTGCCTTCTGAATCTGTGTTGCCTAATGCAGTATCGAGTAAGCGGCCTACAATTAAAGCTCCAGAAACCTAATCTGATCGGTTTTTTTTTTGTGGCAAACAAGTTTATTTCTCTACAGCCACCCACAGGAAATTCCGGCGTGTTTAAAACTAACAGTTTTAGGCATCCACGGAGCTTTCAAAAAGAGACTGCTCAGAGGATGGGTCTTTTACTGAATTTTTCTTCTACGAGTTACGTAGGGAAAACCTCAATGAAAAGCGATCGCTAAATTTAGAGACACCCTTTATGTAAACAAAAGCCAGACTTGCTACAGTGAATAAGACTGGAAATTTCAAATTTATCTTATAAGATTAGTAAACGCTGATAAAAATTCTGGACATGCGTCATAACTCTAAGAATAAAAAAGGATTTTTACTGACCCGTAAGGGAAATTATTGGTTCACAGTGTCCTGCAATATTATACATCTCATTCATGATACAAACAAAATCGTACGCATCATGCATACATGTGAATACATGACATTACAAATTGAACACATGACAAAGTCATTGCTGGTCGTTTCAGACCTCTAGAAATTAGGACCTATCCCGGCGTAACCTGTCCAAAGAACACTTGTTTTTTTTAACTCTACTGGATCTGATCCGGACACTGGAGTATTATTCCATCTATTGATAAATTCAACCCTAACTATCTCTGTTTCCATGTGTTATAGATTTTGGGGGTGGGGATGTGGGGGAGGAAATCATTCGCAATCCAATATGGATTAAGAGGGTTACTGTTCAAGGACTTTTCAAGTAATGTTTGTCTTCCTACCAGAAAGCAAGAGAGCTATTGCCTTTTCTTATATATACATTTGTTGCATGCTTGACCAGTATATTTAAATTACAGCGCTATTCGAGGTCAGGGGTTGCAAGAGATAGAGCATGCGATCTGCTGACCTAGCCTGATGTCCAACTGGAATTTCATGTGGGTTGTTTCAAACTATGGGACACACCATAATAAAAGTTTATTGTATTCCCCCATTCAAACCTATTTTTCACAACTTAGATGTTCATTTGGTTTATCAGAACGAAAATTAGAACAGGTGACAGCAATAGGAGTGGGCGTGTGTAATCCTAAGGACCTGCGTCCATACATTATGTGACTCTGATATGCCTCATCCTTAGTGTTTCCCAGTCAGTTTCCTATGGTGATATCATGAATGTTTGAGCGCCTCCCCCTTGCCCC
>JAWQUT010000047.1:134864-145199 GCA_033807755.1 Ellobium chinense | reverse complement strand
CACCTCCCCAAAAAACCACATCTCCCGCCTTATATGCCCCTGCCCCAGGAAGAACCCGTATTTCATGCCCCTGCTCTCCTTCCTCCCCCAACTCGCAACCCATCTCTACGCGCTTCTTCATCTCTAAAACAGTTTGCTTTTCACACATAATCCGCAGTAAATTTTCTCAAAATCTGATATTCGGACATGTTACGATTGTTTATGATACGGCTTTATCTTGCACCCGTGGTAACCATCGTCATGGCAAAAGGATATGCTATTATCATCTTGAATCTAGGTCACCGAACGACCCTGTTTTCAAGGGTCTTGATTAAATACAGAGCCTGATGCAAAGGTTCCCAAACTTTCTTAGTTAGCATACCCTTGGCACTTCTTAAGGGGAATCCGCTTTTGGATAGTAGATGGTGGACTCGACGTGCAAGCTGAAAGGCCTGGATTCGATCTGGAAGGAATAGAATTTGCAGAAGCTAAATTTCTGTTCGTTCGATTTTTCTGTTGTAATTTTAAATTTCGGGAGGTTGCCTTTTTAAAGATTACATCGATATTTTTCCCACACCCCTCACTTATTTGTTTACCTACTTTCAGGAGAAGGTGTCGATTTCAACACCGATCCTTTAAAATTTTCTCCTCTCATCAAATCCTTCCAGGTTGAATTACGTCCAAATTGTGTTCTTCCATTTCCAGCAGGATAATCTGGATGCAAGGCTCTGATAACGTCAGCAGTTTTTTCCATTAGCCACAGGTTTGAAGTTAATCCGGAATATAAGCTAAATATATCACCCTTATAGGAGACACCAACCACATTCCAGCTAACATAAAAAAAAAATGAACATAATTGAGGTCTTGCGCACTGACGATGGGATCTCTTACCAAAGTAAGAATAACATTAGTGCATCGGTGCTTCGTAGCATTCAACCTGCAGGGTTAATGTAATTCTTAGGATGGTAAGAGATCCCACCGTTAATGCGCAATTTCTCCTATTATCTTCGAAGCTTAATAATCTCACCCAGAACAACGTAACTTGGCCATTTTTTTTGCTAATTATCAAGGCTGGAGACAGAAAGGCTTATTTATACCAAAACTGTTTCGAGCAAACCAGCACTGATTTTAATTGTATAGTTATATAATCATATATTCTCGATGGAGCGCCGGACAGGGGATACTCGGTTGTTTCTCTTTAATTGCAGCTACTATCGCTGGACAAATAACTCTTTTGCTGCCAGTTTGTAGCGAGATGTGACGAAATGGAGCTAAATGTCACGAGACATTAAAAATGCCCGTTTTAAGCTCAATATTCTATTGCTTGTGTATAGGGTTCTAAAAGCCATTACAAGTTTCCTGTTTGAGCCCACAAATTATATTCTCTATTTCCGTTTATACGAAATACTGCAAAGACCAGGTCCTTTTGTTAACTTTCAACTTAATGAACATGCTATATAACTTTCTAGGTTTTTGGGGTTTTTTTGCCATTTGAAGTTTGAGCCAATGGAAGCTGAATAAAGAGAAGCTAAAATTGTTTTTCTCATTTCTTCACATGAGCCCTTTTCTCTTTCTTTCTTTAGGGTTTGTTTCCTCGTCTCCGTTTCACTACTTTTTAAAAAATACTATTTCGGTTATCCCAAACTTTAATAAGTTTTGAATATAAGGGTGTCGTTGTAGAATTTTTCGGACTCGTTAAAAGTATATTACTGGAAATATTGTGGGCATGGCAGTCAGTATCGACACAAGAATTGATATATGGAGAGGCTAAGGGCTTGTGGATTTGCCCTTCTCTCAGAAACTTGTGCTGTGTCTGCCAGGGNCAAAAATTATTATTGATTCTTGTATAAGATACTCGTAATAAATAAGTACGTAAATATAGAGATCAGTAAATAGATAGGATAAGATAATATAAATAAATAGATAATTCCCAAACTTTCTTAGTTAGCATACCCTTGGCACTTCCTTTCTTTCTTCAGGGTTTGTTTCCTCGTCTCCGTTTCGCTACTTTTTTTTATACTATTTCGGTTATACCAAACTTTAATAAGTTTACTTTGAATATAGGCGTGTCGTTGTAGAATTTTTCGGACTCGTTAAAAGTATGTTACTGGAAATACTGTGGGCATGGCAGTCAGTATCGACACAAGAATTGATATATGGAGGGGCTAAGGGCTTGTGGAGTTTGCCCTTCTCTCAGAAACTTGTGCTGTGTCTGCCAGGGATCAAACCTATGCTTGATAGCTTGCAAACAAGAATGTCATACTCTCACTGGAGTTGACCTCTTATGAACAAAAGGCTTAGAGAATTTGCTTTGCTTTCCAAAATTTGGAAAAGTTTGCCTTGCCTCTGCCAGAGATCGAACCTACACCTCTTAACTTGCAAGCAAAAGCTTTGTACCCTATCATGAGTGCATGCGGAAAATACTCTAGTGGGCAAGGTCACGCCATTAGTTTTATCAATAATATCACTTATCCACTGTTTTCCTTTTACCTTTATGTGTTAACCTGAAGAAGTAACTGGTCATCGATGTCACGTTCAGTAAGCAAAACACTCACATCTTGCTGACGCATGAACCACATGCCTTGACTGTAAATCACAGTCATTCAGACAAACACCTGTCAGAGGAGGTGCAGAAGAGTAAAATGACATGACGCTTAAACCCAAGACGAGCTTTAGAGTAAAACCTTAACCTTGAAGTTTCGGGTTTCAGTATGCTAAAATTCAATCGCCTGAGCTAAGAATGACATGAAACTTATTTTCACCTGTAGAGCTTTCACTGAAGCTCAAGATAATCTTGTAATTGTGGAGTCCATATTGTTTTGTAAGGCCTGCTGGCCCTGAAATTGATTCGAGTTGCTAGCTGCTATGAAGTACTTGTTTCATTTCGAGTGTATCGATTACTTCCGGTCAGCGGTGTGAAAACGCGCCGATTAACATACCCTAATAACTTTCCGATGGGCTTCTGCTGTATTTCTTTTGCACTAATCATTGACAGAAATAAAAATATCACGCAGTATTTCAGTTCTGTCCAGTGCAGAGTATTTGGTAGATTATTTATCTTCAGACAGATGCCTACAAATTAATGCAGAGATAAAATCTGACTAGGTCTCTGTAAATGTCAAAAGATACTGCGCAGGTTGAAGAAAGGAAGGAAAAGAATTGTCATGAGGATCAAAGGTCATGTCCTTTATATCGATACTATGACGCTTATCGCAAACACTTAAGCATTACATGACGAATAACAGGCGAATGACAAGGAACTGCAATCTCGTGGGGTCACCAGAGTTCAAAATCTGATAACAAGTCCAAGCAGGTTAATGACCGTTTGCTGCAGTTTCGTAGCAATAAACTTCCTACAGAATGAAATTGCATAATGGACATATTGTCAAGTCCAGGCAATTACAAATGCGGTCAGCACTGTTTAACCCCAATCCATCTGAACCCATACAAAGCTTACTAATAAGTTTACCATAAAACCACAATAACTTATGGACGAAAATTTAGTCGCTTCGGGTCCAACCTTCCGTTAGCTGTGTGACCATGTGACCATTCTTACAGATACCGACCGATCAGCTGACACTGGGCTGCAAAATTCGAACACCGCACCCAGCGTTCGGCAAGGAGATGCGTATACATTCTATTCTAATCTAAACACAGTTTATATACGTTAAGCTTCTCGTGCACATACCACCTATGAATTGGCCAATCACATGTATTTGGTTGCTGACCTCACCTACAAATAGGTAAACGGTGCGTCACGCACTAAGTTGACCTACTAATAGAGGGTTGTGTGTTTGCACACGCCACTACAATGACCTCAAATTGAACCCGGAAACTCCGGCAAATTTCGAAGGCGATATCCTGTGACTCCTCAGCACTGCTTGATTTAAGATTAGGGTCAGGATTAGGTGTAGGTTGGGATGGGGTTAAGGAAGAAAAAGCAATGTTGGGATAGTCCCTAGACATTATTATTGTTTAGGAACTCTCTCTTGTGTGCCGTCTCTTTTCTATTTCTGCTCCTATCCTAAATCAAGCTCTAGGCGGGAGTGTCCTTTAGTTTTGTGCATGAAGGAAGTCAAACAGTCAGATGTACACATTGCCCATGTCAGTAAGCCTAAATAATGCATAGAGTAAAGATTTAAGAGAACGTGTGTGTGCGTGATTTAAGGGCAATATCACGAGATTCTCCGAAAGGTCTATTTTGAAGGCTAGGGGCAGGGGTCGAACAAAGTCTTGACGCCAACACATTTCCGAATTCGCATGCGTTGATGTGTGGAAGAGATAGCGTACTTTGTTCATAAACAACTCGCTGTTAAGTTGGTATAAACAATGACCTTCTTTATCTTTGTCCTCTTGATATCACTTGTTAATGCTGTTTATTTTCTTAAACGTGACATCAGTAATGAACTTCTTGTATTTGGGCTGACTAACTCCGGCTGTTAAGTGCGTTGCTCTCAATCAACAAAGAACACCGAAAGAATAATGAATTGCATATGGTCACAATCATTGACATTATTGCCTATCTCAGAGACAGACGGTTTGTAAACTGGGCTATTTTCGTGCTTGCTACAATGCAGTACATTCATCAGATGTCACAGACAAAAAAACATCACAAAGTCATTAGTTAAAAAACATCACAAAGTCATTACTTAAAAAACATCACAAAGTCATTAGTTAAAAAACAGCACCGAAGCCTGGGATTGGCTTTATTTTCTTGCGCTAATACATTTTTTTTCCTCTTCTGAAAAAAACTCAGTCAAATGATATAGGCGAACTGCTTGTAGTTTCAAGTTTCAAGTTTATTTATTTAGGCGAAAGCCAACCACATGTACTGTAATGTCACATCAATATAGAGGAATAAATGAAATGGGGATAACAACAACAACAATAACAACAACAAGTACAAACCATTATAACTATTACTAAAATTACATTTAGTCATTGACATTATTATCTTGTCTCTTTCTCTTTCTCTCTGTCTCACTCTCTCTCTCTGTCTCTCTCTGTCTCACCCTCTCTGTCTCACTCTCCCACTAACTTTCTCTCTCACTGTCATACACACACTCTCTCACTCTCTCACTCTCTCACTCACTCTCCTCATCTCATGTTAACAGTTACAACTTCCACAACATTTCATTTGAACAGACACACATATGCAACAGAAAACTAACACCCTTCCTACCTCACTGCCAGAAAAGGACCTAACACTTATGTCACTTTAACTGTTCATATTCTCTTAAAATGTGATAGAAACCTACTGCTACGTTTTTTTTTATAACTGTAACGATATGCATACGACACCTTATACCTTCCGTCAACCGGCGTGCCCATATTCGGGAGTGTGTCTTTCTCGACTTTGTTTACAAAATTTGCCGAACTTCCGGGTTTCTTTAGCTTACTTTGGCTGCTTGACACCCCGCACGGCATTCATCTAACATGTGCAATATGAGAGGACACTCCCGTCTGGAGCTTGGTGTAGGATTGGGACATAATTAGGGAAAAAAAAGAAAAGCACGCACAAAAGAGTTCTTATACAATGATAATGTCTAGGTTTAATAATGTCCCAGGTTTGCAATTTTCTTCTTTCATCCTTTCCCTAACCCTGCTCCTAACACAAACCAAAGCTGCAGACGAGAGTGGCTTACTAAATTTGCAGGAATTTCCGAAGTCCAACAAAAGTTTTGAGCACTGCGTGTGCAAAAAATGCAACCCTCTATGTTCGCCGTGTTCCATCTTAAGTGCTCCTACTATTGATGAGATGTATAACACTGTATAGTTCCCTTTGGGAAAGAGGGAGGGGTCAATAAAAACTCTATTTTTATTTTAATTTTTTCATTTTCATTCTCGATCTTCGACATTTCTATGGTTTGTATGGTGTATAATCCAGTGTCGTTATGCCTCATTTCCAGTCTGGGTGTTTTCGACCCTCCCGCGATGACGATCAGGTCAAATCATACGTCTTGTACCCCGCTGCTATACTACGACAAAACATCGTATAGTCGTCATTTCGTTGTATGATTATATGGTGTTTTATCGTTGCACGGCACCCGCGGGCGGCACCCTGGATCGTTAGGTCTCTTTGACCCAACGAATGCGACAAGGCGTTGGCAGTGATAAATGAAGGACCGAAAAAAAAAGTGCGAGAGGTGCAAAAAGGAAGAAAGTTGACAGACAGACAGACAGACAGACAGACAGACAGACAGACAGACAGAAGACAGACAGACAGACAGACAGACAGACAGACAGACAGACAGACAGACAGACAGACTAGAGTAAAGATGAAAATAAAGTGGGATGGAAAGAGTGAGGACTATGTTAAAGAAGACTGACGCAGCAGAGAGAGAATGAACGAAGAAGTTAGGAAGATATTAACCAGCCAACGTCAAGTGGTATTAGGCTGAAACCTGAATCATGAAATATCTCAAGACTCATATTTTAAACTCTGATTATCAAAAGTAGCGATTCTGTTATGATTGTGGGTATGTCGATGCTTTCGATACCTCTTGATACTAGGTCACCGAAGCTGGATTATGTAAAGCAAACCATAAAAAAAAAGAAAAGAACTGCCACGAAAACGAGGACAAAATCGTGTTTGGGGCAGACAAACTGTTTTTGATTGCATCGAAAGTATCCAACTTGTATCGAAATTCCAAAGCTTGAGTTTCGGTACTGAATCCAAATTCCTAAATATCGAAAGTATCGATACTCAGAAGCGATACTGCCCATCACAAGGGTCAAGACGGACCCTGTGGGTTACTGGCCTGTAAATGAGTCCCCTGGTAAACATCTTCCGGGGCTATAAAATATTTCCCACTTTCCCGTCCTTTGCCGTCTTTTAAAACCCCACTCACACATTGATGGTGGTCTCTTGGGTGCAGAATTGGGAGTCGGATGGGAAATTTTTCATTTCTTGGTTATTTTGGGTTTTTTTTGCTGGAACTATATTTTCAGGGGAATGGTTTTTGTGGAGGTAGATGGGTTGGATAGTTAAACTGCTCATGTTTGCGGATGACATGGTAGTGTTCAGCAAAAGTAGAGAGACCCTACAGACAGGATTCAACGAAATATTTTGGCATTGTTAAAAATATGGGGACACCGTAAATACTAAAGGATGAAATGCCTGGTTTTCAGGAGAAGGGGTAGGGAAAATGATATTTGGTACAATAATAGGCTTGCATGCCGAGGAAAAGTAGGGCCTATTCGACTCACTTCAGCCTAAAAATGAGGATGCACGTTAGATGAAATAGTAGCCTTTCTAAAAAATTCCGTGACACGGTCTTGTTTTCATAAGGCTTAGAACTTTGCACCCTGATCTATTATATTTGCTTAATGTAATGAAAAGGCTGGCGATCGGAGAAAATCGTAGTGCAGGGTCTGGAACAGTTTAAAGAAAAATCTTGCCTACCTATGTATATATCCATGAAAAATATGAAAAGAAAATTTGCAGGTCTTTTAACTTTATTTGAGACAGGAAGACATACACATTCATGTTCAGATGAATCTGATCTGACGATCTGCATCTGCTATGACAGCGTGGTCCTTCGGTTAAGGTGTTGGACTCAAGATCTAATGGTGGTGGGTTCGATTCCCGACCACGGTCTTTGTAAGTGCCTTGGGAAAGTATTCACTCATATTTTCCTCAGTCCACCCGTCTGTAAAATGGGTACCTGGCTATATGCAGTGGATGATATTGTCAGATTGCTAGTGATCATCACCTGTAAATGGCAGCGACACTGTCTGTTCCCGAGGGAGCTGAGAAAGTTATAGAGTGATCAGGCTGCTGAGGTAATAACAGTGAGAAGTCTTGTGAGCGGGCATTAATCTGGATATGGGAATTATATACCACATTATTATTGTTATTATATTACATAGCGACCGCGCGTCATGGCAATCAGTTTTCAGAGGATAAGTAGCCATATCTTTTCTTTATCTGACTTTCATATGGCGAATACCTGTCTAACACGACCGACACTATCCTTTCTTACATCGCAATTACACAAACCACAAGGAAAAACACTGTGCAAGGCCATCTTCAGTTAGGTAATCCGAGACTTTGTAAGCTCTATTCAATGAGTTTGGGAGCAGCCATAGAGTTGAAAAGGTTTTTAATCTTTTCTAAATACACGATTCGCCTAAGTTTTTAAGTGCTATATCTTCGAGCAACCTACATTTACTTTTGAAATCGGGAGGGAAAGATTTAGTTTTGAGATACAGATTACCAGTCTCATAACCATGTGTAAATTTAAACTGATGTGTGCATTTCTGATAACCTTTTATGTTATGTCTGACATTGTATATAACATTACATGGCACTGTACTTATGTAACGGCTTTATTATTTGAAAATGTTGAATTAATCAGATTAATTGAAATAAGGGTTTTGATTTTATCATGACAATCTAAAATCAACCTCTGTAAGAAGATCATCTGGTTAAAAGCGACAGTTTTTTTTTCCATAGTATAGGAACGAACGCTGGTCGTGTGACATATAGGTTACATGCATGTTTAGTGACAGAAAAGGACATAATATAGCTTACTCTGCTATCACTAACATATTCATAAATCCCATTAGGAAAGCTTTGTGTACATTATACACACAAGGCAAACAAACCAGGGAAATCGGTATGGGGTCTCGCGCCTCCCCACCCCTCCCCTTACCCAAACAGTTGATTAGCTTGCTCTTTGCCAGTGTGACACGTAAGCCAGTGTTTGCTTCCAGCTCTATTCATCAATCATTCGCAAAGCATTCTTTATTTCACATTCATCGGTTCGTTTATTAGACCTATGCGCTGCACGACGGACGAAATGACTAGAAGGGAAACGGGGGCTTAGCCTCGCTACGAACTTCTGACTAAATCAGCGCGAGAAACAATCGCGGTGAAAGAAACATTGTTGTGGGTGGCGGAAACTTCATTCACACACACACACACACACACACACACACACACACACACACACACACACACACATATTATCCCTCTCTAAAACTACTGAACATTCATAAATACCGCGCTATTTTGATCATTTAGGTGGGTTGGCATTGCCCATATGGTAGCTCACCTTCTCTCTCTCTCTTTTTCTTTCTCTCATTCTCTCTCTCTCTTTCTCTCTCTCTCCTTTTTATCTTCTAGTTTTCATGTTTGCGTCACCGCTTCCCACTGTCTCACAGCCCGCTTTGTCATCCTATTATCAATAGTATGTAAATCCGGCCATAATGAGTAAACACGGCCGAGTATTAGAAGGAGAGAGAAAACGAATAAAAAAGCAGACAACTTCTGTCGTCTATACTTGTAGACCTACTCCAAGTCTGCCAGTGTCATCATTTGTCCTAGTGATAAGATAAGAAAAAAAAGGCCTTTGCGGTATCTGAGATGGGCACCCTTAACTGTACTCTGCCCCAGTCAAAGTATTATGGCTTGCACCTCTCAACATCCTCTCGTCTTGTTTTGATACTACATAAAGACCACCGGTTACACCATGAAGCCACACTCAGTTTACACTCCATTTTTTGGGGGGGTTAAAGTACGATAGGGTTTAGGAACGGAGGGGAAGACTCTCAATAATACTAATACTAATAATGCGGTTTTTAAGCCTCGTATCCAGGCTGATGCCATGCCACTCGACTTCACACTGTTATTACCCTGGCAGGCCAGGTCACCCTAGATCTTTCTCAACTTCCCGAGAGTATACAGTTACGCTACCAGATACAGGCTCTGATCACTAGCATTCTGACAATACCTTTCACTGCCTATAGCCAGGTACCCATTATACAGACAGATGGCCTTAGGAAAATGTGAATGCAATGCTTTCCAAAGATAAGTGATAAGAGCCCGAAACAGACTCTGATCACTAGCATTCTGACAAGACATTTCACTGCCTAAAGCCAGGTACCCATTTCACAGACTGAGGAAAATGTGAATGGAATGCTTTCCCAAGATAAGTGATACAGGCTGTGATCACTAGCATTCTGACAATACATTTCACGGCCTATAGCCAGGTACCCATTTTACAGACGGATGGACTGAGGAAAATGTGAGTGAAAATGCTTTCCCACGAACGTGACCGTGGTCGGGAGTCGATCCTACAACCTTTAGATCTATAATAAAAATAATAATTTTTTTTTGGATGTTAATGAAAATAATGTAGTTTTTTTTGTTTTTTTTAAGTCAGTTATATACATCTATTACAATGACAGTGTATACGTAGAAAGTATACAATACCGTGAGGCTACACATACTAAATGGGCAAACATTACTGGTGTGTCTCTTACATTGTCTCTGCCTGGGAGAGAAAAAGGGATGGGACTCCTCAGGTGTTAATAAAAATAATAATGTTAGCTTTGAGGGTCATCTCGTTT
>JAWQUT010000047.1:120115-134844 GCA_033807755.1 Ellobium chinense | reverse complement strand
GTGGGGGGTCGTTCAGTTATAATGACACTGAAAAGATAATAAGATTAGAATGCGGAATTTCATTAGTAATAAAATCCATCCCTCGTGACACATTTGTTGTTTGTTTTAGGCCGACTCGTTTCTTTATTGCAAAACGCTTGTAACTGTCTGTATTTCATAATCAGTTACTTATGTGCTGCACGGCGAACCTATCAGAGCAACAACGATAATACGCTTACAAACCTTCTTGTTATTTAAGCCTTGGAGCTTAGTAGTGCGCACGTAACCTAAAGGGTCATTCCTTTCTAACAGTCTGCATAATCTATTAAGTGCTTGGCAGTGGTCAGGGGTGAAGGCTATAAAGAATGGGGCATGTGCTTCCTTCCAAACCCTTTCCCCTATCCCCACCTTCAATTTTTTTTATGCACGCGATAGACATTTTCTTATAATGTGACTCTCTGTCAAGTGTCAACAAACTATTTGCTCCCCTCTTCCCCACTGTTTCTTGACCCCAAGTTTCGGGAGCGAAATCTACGCCTCTGACAGTAGTGTGTAGACGATCTTGTGTAAATCTAACCTTGGTATAGCCATACATTTATACTGTGCCATTTCAAAACATTGAAATTTAAGTCCCGCTAGCTCCCAGCTACACACTAAATGTGACCTTGGCTTAAATACGAATCAGGAATAGGGTCCCTAGGACATTAAGTTAATGCCAAGTGAACGAATGAATGAAAATAGTAACAGCCGATTCTAAATAGAGACCAGTGATACACAGATGTGTGTATATGTATAGAGAGACAGACAGACAGACAGACAGACATATAAACTCAAAGCCACCAAATCAATCATATAAACGAATAAAACGAATGACGAAGGTGAAAATGACGACAACGAACGATGAAATGAAATATTATAACATATAAAACAACCAGGAATTATTCCTACTGACTATAAAAGACTCTGAATAATGCAGTTCGTATCTTCTGTTTTATCAACTCGACGACAACGACAGGGACGATTGGATTCCTTATGATGACAATGGTTTAAATATTGATTATTTTGCAACCACTTTTGGACGCTCACATGTCCTCGTGACATAAACCAAATAAAATTTTTTGAGTGCGTTTTTAAAAAAGGCTAAAGATAATGTCGGCACTGTTATAGAGCTTGCCTGAATTAGAACTTTCAAATGGGGATGTTTAATAACGCAAAAGTCAGTGCTATCACAAATTTAGCAGTTTTTCTGAAGTATTCATTTGCAATTTGAAATAAGATTTGAGTTCCACTCATTTTTTTATACTGTATTCATTATTCTTTTACCAAGATCAATGGCCTGCTATGTTTTATATTTCCTTTGTTATACATATGCTTTTCTATGAAGCGTCTTCAATAAAGTTATTGTCATTGTCGTTTTTATTGAATCATACTTTTGACATCTATGTTCACTGTCTGTGTCCTGTTCGCTCGTACGCATTACCTCATACAGTAGACAATGGTTAAAGCGAAAATGAAATTATCGCTAAAACAAAAGGAAACAAGAAGACTCGTTACTTTCTTCTCTTTAAGCTTCTTTTCCTTAATCGAGATTCTGATTAAACAGAGCTAAAATCTTTGCTTCCGTGAATTTCGTTTTAACCAATGTTTACTGTGCGACCATCTACCACTTTCAGCCCGTGTCCAAAGATGAATGACGATGACGATGTCAGCGATGAACATGAGAAAGATGACGCCGACGACGACGACGAAAGATAATAATAGTAATAATGATAATAATAATAATAAGAATTAGTAGTAGTAGTACTAGTACAAGTAGTGGTGGACTTGACTGTGTTTAAAGTTCTCTAATGCAGTGTGACCCTATAATAATAATATAAATAATAATAATAATAACGTGTATTATTATGACAGTTTGAACGTTGTGAAAGTCACCGTGGATTAGGTTTCTCCTACTGAATCATACTTTCATAATCATTCTCTATTTCCTGTCAAATGTTTAACCCCTATCAGCTGTTAACTAAGAATGAATCATGTATGGACGAAGAATGATGTGCAACCAAAGATGATATACAATGTTATTTTAAAAATCCTTTTGATATAGATTTTTTTTCTCTGTTGAATTATATTTCATATTCACCTATTATTGTATTCCTGCATATTTTGCAACCCTATCAGCTCATTATTAGCGAATATTTACAACACCGTCGGTTGAATTATATATTTACATTCAACGATGAACACGATAGATAGTACTTATGTTAGGAGCATTATAAAACTCACCTTGAAGTAGACTCTTCCCACTGAATTATACTTTATGGTCACTGACTATTCTCCTTTTCGAATGCTGGACGTTATAATATCGTTATCACTTTCAAAGCATCAGTAGTCCGTGATAGAATCAGCACCTTCTCCTGTGTGCTGTAGTATGATGAACTGAAATTAAAGAATCACTAGCCAACACCATAGAGCAAACAGTCCAACACACTATACATGCAGAACTAGATTTTACCCGCCACACCACAGGCCGCGACCGGGGGTTTATTTTCGGTCGTTATCTTTGTCAACATTCACACGTACACGGGCCTTAAAATATGGGCAGTTACAACTTCCGTTGGCTGCACACCGGTAGTTGAATAGAAATAATGTTAGGAGAACTGGGCTTGCCCCTGATTCATTTCCAAGGCGTTTTTTTTTTTCCAAATCGTTCATTTGAGGATCGAAGCGAACAGCGCCTGTGGGCAGAAGAGGACCTCAAAGCAAATAATCATGTAGAAATGCCGGATCAGACTTTTCGCCGAAACAATGAAGCCTAAACAGGATTGATTGTTCCGGACTGTGTGGGTGATTCAGATTCATAGTACCGGAACTGAAGCGAGAGTTTGGTCGGTGGGGAGAGGGAAGGGGGGCGAGAGTCTTCTCCACGTTTGTGCATAGAACGGGAGAGGGAGAGAAGCAGATTACTTTTTACTTCTTGTGTCCTGGAATCTATGAAGCCTTAAAATGTGAGAATAAAGGAAAGCTCAATACTTACACTTTCTTCTCTCAAAATGCCCCTGACGACTGTCGATCTGGCTGTCATATATTCTCGCTTTTTTTTTGTTCTCTCTCTCTTTCTTTCTTTCTTTCTTTCTTTCTTTCTTTCTTTCTTTCTTTCTTACATACATAAGTATGATTCTTTCTTTCTACCTTTTGTCACAGTTTTGTTCACTCACTGCCATTTCTACTGAGTAACTGTACTTTTTATAGTGAAGATGTCATTAACTAGCTTTAGGTTTTAATAGCTCAGTAGAAGGCTTCTTGTGGAAGAATCAATGACGACGTCAGTCTAATTCCATTTCGAAGCAGGGAGATCTGGACTTCACAATAGACTGTCCATAAACCGGAAGTAAGCATTGTTGGAGTTGGCATAAATTAAGTTTATTGGACCAAAATAATGCAGGGCACTGGAAGCAAGATAATGATGATATGAGGAAAGGTCATTCTAAATTTGGTTAATCGTGTAACATAATATTTTACGTACAAGGCGAAGTGAAAAAAAAAATGTAGGGATGGGTAGACCCGATTTTGGTAGATGGAAATCGCAACGTGTAAAATCCTGTCTAAAAGAAATGAGGATGATGAATCAGAATAAGATTACAATTAAAGGTTAATCCAAGCTAGAAGTTAAAGACTAAAGCTTCGGCCAAGGGGTTGGAAAGATTGCATACATTAATGCATGCCGATGAGATGCAGGCAAAGAGGCCATGTAAATATGAAGAAAGGAGGACTTTTCAAAATATTTGTCATGGCCTAAACTTCAAAGACAGCAATGTATGGAGTGAACAGTGCGATGCCATATCGTCCTTCCAGGCTACTGTTATTTTGGGCCTTTGAAGATGAGTGCTATTTTAACTGAGTGTGCTTGTTATGTATATCTACAACAGTGTGCTAATGTATAGATGTGCACTGTAGCTTCAACCAGAGGAATGGAAAGATGCTTGTGATTTATGTCATCCTTTCTATGTCTTCTTGTTATTCGATTAAACATTAAACCATTTTGTACGCAGCAGAAAGTAAACAATGGGTCTCCGATGTCCCTCTTCTAAGAATAGACGCTTGGGACTTCCGTGAGGCAAGGCTAAATCAAGACACAACCAGGTATCAACCTAAAATGTCATTGTTACCTTTACACTCCGCACCTGTATAGTGCTGACTCCGTCAAGGTGTGGGTAGTTTCCCCTGATGATTCATGAAAGTACGTCACATTACACAGTGTTGTGGTCGGTCATCTGTGTCCGTATGCATAGTTGATGCACTGCTGTAACCACAGGAAACTCCCACAGCATTAACAGTGGCTGTATGCATAATCCTTTTAGTGCAGAGCTCTGCCAGAGCTAATAAACAGAATTGAATTGTTAGTTAGCGCACTGCTGTAACTACGGGAAATTCTCCAAACAAAACCAGTAATCACTATGGTTAACGCAATATGTTAATGAATGTATGGATTACGCAATCGGCCACTGACTATTTTTGTAAACAAAGACTGAACTGTTATCATACGATATACCGGATGCGGATAATGAAAAAGAAATATGAAAATACGACTTTCGGTTACAGATTCCTAATTGGATGAAAATAGGATTTGATCATATGCCTCAGGAAGACAATAAAAAAATCTGTGCTTTGGACAGATTATGCGTAATGGGCCGTAGAATTGTGAACCTGCCTGCAAATTAGTTTGCATTCTCTCCTGATTTTGTAAACTAAGCCTGAAGTTTGGGTCATTAACTTCAGTTTCAGTGTGGTTTTCCAGGCGGAGCATTTGTTATTAAGGAAACTAGTTGGCTTGTTTACGCCTTTCGATGTATCGGTTCATAGCTCGAAAACGAAATGAAATACCTATATTTCAAACATCATTTTTAATAAGCTCATTGAATGCTGAAAACTATTAAAGAAGACTTAGAGACTATGGAATTACTTGAACGTCACTAAAGGGAAAACAATTAATTAGCTCAAAGAGGCAAAACGGATTAGGCTTCCTTTTATTCATCCCGTAAGGAACTTGATTTACAATGGTATACAATGTTATACATCACATTCGTAACACAAACATTTAGGCCTAGTAATGGATGGCTTTTTTTTTTGTAGTTCTGTCTCGTTATCTGCTAAACGAAGACGTTTAATGAGAAACTAGTAATGAGGTTTACAAGCCTACTAGTCAAACAGTACACTCTCATTTGACTTTAAATTATTACTAGCATCCTCCCCCCTCCTCCCTTTAAAGAAATGGACCTCTTATGGTGTTTCTTAGCCCCAAGAAGCTCTTGTAGTGTCCTTGATACTTGACAGTTAGCATTCGACAATATCTTAAAGCCTATAACCAGGTGGATTTACTTATTTTACAGACGGGGGATGTGAGAAATCTATGAATAATAAGCTTTTTCTGCGACATTAAATTTGAAACATAAGCATGAAAAAGATGAATACGTTTAAAAATTGAATCAATGACTTTTTATCCATAATCCAGTACCACAGCCTTTCGCGACTTTACCTTATTGTATCTTATTAGATCTATATATTCTACATGCATTATGTATTTGCATGAGGGTTGGTAAAATGGGAGAATGGCGGTGGTTTCTGTTGAGGGAAAATTAATTTTAAAAAAACAACAGCTGAGCTTGAGAAGCAGCGGAAAGGTGGGCTCAACTTAAAAGAGATTATCACCTTCTGTTTGGTGTGTTGTGTGTTGTGTGTTATGTGTTGTAGGAAATAGCAATATATTTTCACTTTTGGCTATATAAACATTCTGACCCATCCCATCTTTCCATTCTTCACCAAAATGTTGACATATAAATATATACCAAGATCAATTAGAATTTGAGCTTTGTGGACAGGAAAAAGATAATCTAAAATTTAAGGCCAATTCACAAATAAAGAAGGTGATATTACATGCATGAAAGAAAGTGATTTTACAGACATGATGGCAATTAGACATTTTATAAAGTATGAGTGATAAATCCTGTTTTGTTAATCCACAATCATTTTCCAGCCATGTAGAGCCTTTAAAAAGGAAATCAAGCCGCAGTTTCCCTCTCCCCATAACCCTGTTTATGATTTTATAGGGACGTTTTAAAAACTGCATACCCATTTTGCCAGGTCCACTTGGCATCTTCAAACCTAAATACAAGGCGTCTATTTTGCTGATTTTCTTTCTTTTGCGCATACAAACCCCAGGGTGTCATGTTTTAATGAGGCCAAAGTTTGAAGTTGTAAAACTAGACTAATTCATCCTTTGTTTACACCATGTTGATATCGTTGTACTGCGTCTCGGGTTTAAGATATATGACCGGAACTGGCTGCCATCTACGTCATTATTATCTTTATTATCTACGCTCATAGGCGTCGAAAACTGGTCACTTTGAAGGGATAGTTGAAGTGGCTTTGTTAAGGGGTGTATTTTGATGGGACTGCTGATCGGGCACGGTGTTTGCTTTGGGGCCAAAAGCGGGGAAGGACACATGCAAACATTACAGTATGTATCTTGTGGGTTTCGTTGGAGGATGGGAGGTTCCGGACTTTCTATAGAGAGGGGGACAGACCAACAGCATTCCTTCCCCAATTCTTCGCTACTCGGTGGTGTTGGCATTGACGGTGGCAGTAGTGATGACGGTGGGCACTGGAGTCTCTCGCTTCAACTCTCCCCTCAACCCCTCCCCCTTCCCCCTGTCATCGGTTTCGTCACATTAAGCTTTTTTTTTTTACATCAAGATAGATAGATAGATAGATAGATAGATAGATAGATAGATAGATAGATAGATAGATATTGATATATTGGGCTTGAGTGGCAAATTGTAGATTCACTCAACCATCCTCCCACACCACCCCCCACCCTCCCCTTCACCTCCATCACTACTGCCAAGCCCAGTGTGACAGCGACAGATAAAAATTAAATGTGAAAGAACTAGACTATTTTTAGCCTCATCCCAAGACAAAAGGCCCAGATTTCAACTTGACTGATTGTATCGATTTCAAATGTTCGACCCTATCGTATTTTGAAAACAAGCAGCGGACTTTAATTAACTTGCTGACGCTTGTAAATTCTGCTGAGTCAATGTCTGGATTCAAAAGACAAAGATCATCATTCACCTCCGCCTTGCAGATTGATGTTAGCGATCAGAACACTCGGTTTTTACCTGAAGAACTGACATGGAAGGAAAACTCAATCTTGATCTTCTTTTTCTAGCGCTTTTTGATTAGGTGGATTGTGGGGGTGAGGAGGGGGCTAGTGTTTTAAAGCCTCCGAATATAGCAACCATTCTATAGGAGAACCCATTCCATGAAAAGTGAAATTAAGATGGAAATTTTCAACTTTGTGAAAATGATTAAATGTTTGTTTATTATGAACAATTGACATCTGTACTGAGATAATTTGTGACTTGTTTACAGAATTTTTCAGGTTTTCTGTCATTTTGATCATGGCTCAGAAAGCACGATAAACAAAAACATGTTTTCGATGGAACAGTGATATTATGTATGTGAAAGTAGTAATCGAATGGTGAAACACGTAACATGGAATGGACCAGGACTATAAATATTACTTAGTAAACAACCAATGAACGACCACCTGAACAGTTACTGCAGAACAGCTCCATGGAACATCATAGTGTTTCCGGTTGGCAGTCATGAGAAACTCCAATGAATTCCTGACGTTCTTCATCTAAAGATTATTTTTTGTGGGTGGGGATGAGTATTAAAAAAAGCTCCGAGCAGGGCAACCACTTTAAGGAACAAAAAGATGTAGCCAAAACCACAGCCAACTAGAGACCGGCCTGATCGCTGCTGCACGATACCTCCAACTGGCAGTCATGAAAAAAACTTCATTTCAACTGAAATGTTTTGTTGTGAGGAGGGCGAAAGTATTTGGGTGTGTCCGAAAAGGGCAACCGCTCTAAGATACTATAAAAAAAAACTGCCAAATGACCAACTACCAAAGACCTGTGTGGACGATTCTGCAAAGCAACCCTACAGAATGTTACTGTACTAGTCTCATAGCGTAAAGGGCTCAAGACTATGGCCATCAATAATCGTGGTCCACCATTGCTCCCGCCTGGCAGAGCAGGACAACATTTCACTGCAAACAGGGTCTTAATCCCAGCATGCCTGGCTGTCCTGAACTCTTCTCTCCTCTCTCTCTCTCTCTCTCTCTCTCTCTCTCTCTCTCTCTCTCTCTCTATCTCTATCTCTGCTGGCAAATGGTCGAGTGATAGAGGTTGTGGGTTCGAATCCTGGGAGTGGTATTTTGAAGGCAAGCTTCGGTGGGAGAAGTGACGGGGGTTCAAGCCTCCTCTCTGATTTTGTATGAACTATATTGAAAAGAGACGCTGAAAACCCAACACAAAAATCTCTCTTTCTCTCTCTCTCTCTCTCTCTCTCTCTCTCTCTCTCTCTCTTTCTCTGTGTTTCTCTTTTCCTCTCTCTTTCCCCTTCTCTGTTGAAAAGGACACTGAAATCTACACAAACTCTCTCTCGGACACACACACGCACCCACACACGTATACACACACATACACACACACACACACACACACACACACACACACACACGCACACACACACGCACACACACACACAAACACAAACACACAATAACACACATATACACACACATAAACACTGACGTTCTCTTCACATCTACCCATCAAAATTTCCTTTTCTGGCCAGTTGTATTGACACCAAGATTAATCCCACCACGATATAACAATTCTTTCTTCTTATACTTCTTTTATCTGCCTTCCTTCTGTTTTTTTCATTCCTCGCTTATGTTGTCTCGTCTTTTTCTCTCTCTAAGATCTCCCATTATCCTAAATCTCAATGGGTCCAATTTGATCTCAGGCCCAGGCTTGCTGTCCCATAGCTCCAGTGCAAAGAGACAATCCAATACCTTTATTGCAACTGTGGGGTAAGATATGCGTTTACACAGTAACTTTCATACTATAGAAAATATAGGATTCTGTTTTCTAAAACACCTTGTAATGAAGTGGCATTTGCAGTTAAGCGGGTTGCCATTAAGCGGGATCAACTGGTTGTATCTGTTCAACCGATCTGTTCACTTGGCTGATAACGTCAAGACATTGCGGAGTAAATCAGCTTCTTCGCCCTTCAATCGACATTCGGTTGATTACGGTTGTAAATGATTTATCATCCTTTCAATCATGCTATCCCTTTCCTCGCATTTCCCAAGACGTCTTGCCGCCTTTGAGCAGAATGCGGTCTGTGTGTATACATGTAATTTGATAACAAGCAGTGGTTATCATGTTGTACAGAGGGAGTTATCAGTAGAGACATGTCTTTAGATACTGTGCGTGAAGTTTAGCATTAATTGAAGATGCGATTCTCATAAATGTGGTTTTCTAGTATTTCTAGTAACTGAAGTAGTCTTTCCAAAACTGGGTTAACCCATCTTCGTTGAAAAATGACTTTGGAAGTTTAATAAATTATTAGGAATAAGCCCAGACCACAACTATGGTACATGGGCAAAATACAAAATACAGCAGACAGCACATGAACATTAATTTAAAGCACTATAACTGCTAAATTCACACATAGTGAATTGTAGTATATACAGAGAGGCATTTGTGTATAAATTCACTAAAAACAAAATAAAGCTTGCATTCTGCATTCCTTCAAGTTTTTTTGTCATTTAATGGTAAACAAAAATTCATGTGTGAAGAGCAATTACTTCATTGTTATGTCCCTTTAATCCAAGAAATTCAATGACTACATACTAAGTTTTAGAAATACTCCTTTCATTTACTCAGAGGCCAGCTAACTATTCCTGATTTCTCTAGATATTTCATGAGTGAGTGTGACAGCATCCGTCAGCATAATGCACCAGTAACTACTTTCATCAGTGCTATAAATCAAAAGTGGAATTGGCACGGAGATTTGTCCCCACCTTGACTCAGATGATCACTTTGTAACGAAAGACACGAAAGAGAGCGACATAGAACATGACATTTCTTAGATAACTCTGTTTATGTATTGTTATAAATGTTTTGTGATTGACCATTGTAGCATAACTGTGATGCTTTTCTGTTGCCTAGATCTAACCTGAAAAAGAGTAAGGCTTGCGTATTTTTATTCAGATTATTCCATGTTTTTTATTCACTTCAAATTAGCTTGAACTCACTTTGTTACGTGACAGCCAGATGAAAAAAAGAAAAGTATAGTCAACTGTTTTTAAAGGTACTTTCTCAAAAGCTTGGACAAAGTTGCGATTAAGAAGAGTCTTTATGATTCAAAGAGTTGTGTAAAGAAATTAAGCATTTTGTTTATTAAAAAGAAATGTTACCATTAAGCAGAATCAAATATATACATGTGCATGCCTGTATATCTATTAGGTCAGTTTAAGCCTTCAAGAGAGGAATTTTTCCAGGCTTTTCGGACTCGCCATGTGTTAGCCTAATTTCAAGCTAGGTTCGCCAACACAAAACATTATGAGAACTGCTGTTTGATAGCCCGCACAAGATTAGGGCAAAGAGGGTATACATGTTTACACAATCTCTGATGAAGGTCTGCAGGAAGGAAAGGAGTAATCAAGACAGCCATTGTTCTATGATGTGCATATCTGCAGAATGGCTGTAACTTCTAAGGGCGGGACAACACAACAACTGTAATGTAGTCTGGGGATTACAAGCTTAACACTGGCATGATGAATCCGCTCTCTCTTTCTCTCGCGTTCTTTCTTTCTATCTCTCTCTTTTTTTTCTTTCTCTTTTTCTATCTCTCTCTTTCTTTTGCTCTCTTTCTTTCTCGCTGACTCTCTTTCACTTTCTTTCTATCTGTTTCTCTTTCACTCACGCTCTCTTTCTTTCTTTCTTTCTTTCTTTCTTCCCTTCTTTCTTTCTTTCTTTCTTTCTTTCGTTCTTTCTTTCTTTCTTTCTTTCTTTCTTGCTATCTTTCTTTCTCTCTCTCTTTCAGTTGGTAGGGTGGCTTAGAGGTGAAGCGCTTGCCTCTTGTTGCGAAAGGTCGCGAGTTCGAATCCCGATGAGGGTGAGTTTCGCTTGGGTATTCTTCGGGGNTCTCGCGTTCTTTCTTTCTATCTCTCTCTTTTTTTTCTTTCTCTTTTTCTATCTCTCTCTTTCTTTTGCTCTCTTTCTTTCTCGCTGACTCTCTTTCACTTTCTTTCTATCTGTTTCTCTTTCTTTCTTTCTTTCTTTCTTTCTCTCTCTCTTTCAGTTGGTAGGGTGGCTTAGAGGTGAAGCGCTTGCCTCTTATTGCGAAAGGTCGCGAGTTCGAATCCCGATGAGGGTGAGTTTCGTTTGGGTATTCTTCGGGATGTTTTAAGGGAACCTTGCTGTCAGCGGCCCAACGGAAGTTCCAGAGTCTCTTGCGTAGCCATAACTGTGCTGAAAAGGAATATAAGACCATAACTCTAGCAAACTCTCTCTTTCTCCTCTTCTAACCCCCCCCCCCCNCCCCCCTCTCTCTCTCTCTCTTCTCTCTCTCTCTCTTCCTGTCTCTCTCTCCCTCATTCTCTCCACCATCGTCAAGAGAGAGCAAAATAAAACAAATCTTTTCCTTTCCCGCCACTGTCTAGACACGAATACTCCAATATATGCACATTATACAAGTCTAATACAGTTTAAATAAGAGGCGCTAGATTTAGATGGAGTTCTTTCTGTCCTTGCAGGTTTTGGAGGTCATTGGCTATTCTCTCTTTTTCTTTCTTTCCTTTTCTGTCTCTCTCTCTCCTTCTCTCTCGAGATAGAGGTTATTTGACTTCACTGAATGTTCCTTGGTGTAGACTGCATACCCGGTGGGAAAAATAGAAAAAGAAAAGAGCGAATCGGATGAAAGAAAGAAAGAAAGAAAGAAAGAAAGAAAGAAAGAAAGAAAGAAAGAGAGGAAATGGCTACGTTTTCAAATAGAGTTATCTTCTCTAGATAACACTTTTCGATTAATTACAGTATATTTCAGACAACATAATACTGTGTTTATTCACATAAAAGAATGATGCAACTCTCCTGGGCTCTCGAGGAGTTGCGCGATTAAGCGGAATAAACAGTAGGGTTGGTTAAAGAAACACGTCATAGTAAGTTGACCTACACTTGATACAATCGTCTCCGCTTTATCACAACGCCTGGGGAGCTTGGAACAGGATTCGAGAAAAGGGAGTTGCTTTTAAAGTATTATCTGTCCCTTATAGGGTCCCTATTACCTGAAATATATAATGATTTAACAGAAGATCCTATAATGCGGATTGCCATTAAGCATATTGGATTGTATTTCAAATTTCACTCAAAAATGAGTGTGGGGATCGCACCTGAAATAATTATTTAGAAATCACTTTTAAGTCAAGCTCAATACCAGAAAATCCCCAAGCACAGCCTTTACGTCGTATCTTAATGGTGTGTACAGAGTGACATACACACACTTACTCACGTACACACACACACACACACACACACACACACACACACACACACACACACACACACACACATACACACACACACACGCACACACAGAGTGAACTCTCCATTTTTTTTCAATAATATTAAAAAAAATAAAATTCTACAGATATTTTTTCAAATTTTGCAGCAGCAAACATTATGACACGGACCATAACCAAGATAAATCTCAGCTCTACGCTGCAAATACAATTAATTCAAGCAACGAGTTCTCTCAAATTAGCGACCATAATTTGAAATGTTGCCCAGTAAGCGCACTATTACTGTGCAATACGATTAAAGAGGATTGCGGATCGCATTGAATGGAAATGACACCTTAACAGAAGAAAGGTACATGACAAATCAACACAAAAGATTAATATTTTGTTTACGATGTTAACGTCAGAAACAGACTTAATCATTTATATTGATTTGTTATGAGCCATTGAATCAACCTTTGT
Organism: Ellobium chinense; assembly: GCA_033807755.1. Taxonomy (NCBI): domain Eukaryota; kingdom Metazoa; phylum Mollusca; class Gastropoda; order Ellobiida; family Ellobiidae; genus Ellobium; species Ellobium chinense. The sequence goes on along the minus strand of JAWQUT010000047.1, from coordinate 121,973 downwards.
GGAAACCGATAACAGTAAGCTGTGTGGCGGTACAAACGTAATAGGGCAATTCCAGCAAAATGCCACGTCATTTATGCTATATTCTGAAAAGCTTTGACTTTATTGTAATTAATTTTGATAGTTTCTAACAGCGGAGGCTCTTTTCTTTAGATATAAATCGAAACTGGTTTCTGTAAAGTCAGGGGTGTTCAGAAATTAGCGTAACTGACATGGCATTCTGCTGGAATTGCCCAATATCTTTTGAGTAACAATGATATTGCGTAGGTGTGAGAGCTGAGGAAAAGAAGGCACGCTTTTGTATTTGATTTCAACTTCATGGAACCTATGTCAACTTTCATCAGCCCTGCCTGACAAAGATCTTTTTTTAAAAAAAATGTTTGTTAAACGATATTCGGAGATATGCACTTCCCTTTGAACTGTCCTTGAATGAGCATGTCAAATCAACCAAAATATGACCCTCGACATAGTTTTAGATACTTTAGATCCTCAATAGTACCTTTCTGTTTTAATTTCACTATCTAAGACATTTTAAAATGAAAAAAGGAGAAACTAAAAGACTTCAGGAAATTAGATCACCACTAATAATAATAGTGAATGCCAAGTTTTTTTAGCCACAAGTCCAGGTTACAAATCTGAAATGCAGTTTTGTTTTTTTTTAAACTTACATGTCAAATTTGTTTCCTTATGATGTTGTGTAGGGTTGGTGAAATTCAATGACATTTTCGGGGTGCTAGTACCATTACCTTAGTTATACTGTATGATAATACCATACGATTATCTTACACACTTTTCAGGATGAGGGAAAAGTATAAGGTTCTCTTGTGTGTGTGTGTGTGTGTGTGTGTGTGTGTGTGTGTGTGTGTGTGTGTGTGTGCTGTGCGTGTGTGTGTGTATGTGTGTGCGCATGTGTGTGTGTATGTGTGTGTGTGTGTGTATGTGGTGTGTGTGTGTGTGTGTGTGTGTATGTATGTGTGTGTACGTACGTGCGTATGTGTATGTGTGTGTGTGTGTCTGCGTGTGCATGCATGTGCGTGCGCATGTGTGTGTGTGTGTGTGTGTGTGTGTGTGTGTGTGTGTGGTGTGTGTGTGTGTGTGTGTGTGTGTGTGTGTGTGTGTGTGTGTGTGTGTGTGTGACCCTGCAGATCACACAAAAGAACACGTATTTTTGAGACTAAACGTGAACTGTTTATTTCAAAAGTGTCAAACTAAAGCTGGACTCGTCCCCTTTCTTCCCCCGCCCCTTCACCTCCTCCCCTGCACCCCACCCCTCCCACTGCCGCTCAGTGCTGACGAAGTCTGTTTGGTGCTTTAAAAGTGTTTCCCATAGAACAACATCGTAACTGTAGAAAGACGGTACAAGATCAAAGAAATAACACTTCTCACAACAATCCTTACACACTCGTATATAACAAAACTTCACGGGCGTCTCTGTGGTGTTTCTGTTGTTGCTGGGTTTTTTTTTGGCTAAACGAAATAAGTTTTCCATGAAACAAGATATCGAATGGCGAGATGATGTTGGCTTGAAAGAAGAAAAAAAGTAAAAAGGCAATGTGGGCTTCACACGATTGATTACTCCATCACTGTCTAAGGTTTTCATTTCTTAATACTCTTTTGGCATTCATGCGAGGTCTCTTCCATCGACCGCGTGAAAAACTTGTTGCAAGCGACGTTATGAGACAAGACATAGTCTAGATTTATGTCTGATAGACTTCTCAAAATATTGATTTGAATAAAATGGAAGGGGTAACCTTCACGCTGAACTGGATATATCTACATTATCTAAAAAAAAATAAGTCCTAGAACTACGTTGATTCAATTTATTCCACGAGAAATGTAGGTTTTAACACATAGGTTGTTC
>JAWQUT010000047.1:9468-71272 GCA_033807755.1 Ellobium chinense | reverse complement strand
TGCCCCAGTTGCAAGCTTACTCCTCTGCTATTTCTATTACCAAGAGCTTTTTTGTTTTCTTTTATAAACATTGAGGAAGAAACAGGTGTAATTAAATGAGGACCAAATAAAAGTGATTGTAAATGGCTTCCTGTTTGCTGTGATAATTCAAATGGTAAAAGAGTATTAATTTTCAAATGTCTGGTCTTTAAATACTGTACATGCAGTTTGTACCATCATATTTGCGGCGTGATATGAGGCTCATAGTTTATGATACGCTTTTCAAGTATAAGCCATAGGAAACATTGTTTACCTCGGTGTACTTGGAGAACCCCACCCTCCCTGCGATGAAGGACCACCTGTGATGTAGGGACAATTTTCTGATTTCTCTTTAGTGTCCCTACATCATAGGTTTTACTGTATATATTTTTTTTTTCTTGTGGTCCAAGCTTCTGAATTTCCTGGTATAGCTGGTAATATGTTTAGTACCTCCATGCATTTTTTCATCTTTTTGACATTAATTCTACAGAAATAATAGAGATACATAAGAATACACATTCATACATGTATACATGATACAGGAAAAGGTTACAGATAATCATGCTGTTTTTAGTAACCTACAAACCTCTGACCTATTTCTAGAGTCAAGAACGAAGCTCTTCCCACTTTTCTGGTTCCCAACAGGGAACCATCAGTATACAGTATATTAATGTCAGATACCTTTGTAAGAAGTTTAGGTATCTGAATAATGTTGCAGGTAAGTGGAAGTTCTGATTAACCAGATTGCCATTAACCCTTTGTCTACTTTTTATATGCATTTTGACCTCATTTCTGTGGATTTCTGTGAGAATTCGCCTCTCAGATTGTGCACTCTCTCACAATTAGTAAATTCTGTTGTAGAATTGTATATTTTTTTTTGTCTCTTATGAATACAGATCCTCAGCGTCCACTTCCTGGCATCCAGAATATGCAGAGTACATGGTGGAAGGGACGCCAGGCAAGCCATATGGAGGAATGATTGCTCATTTTAACATTGTGGAGGCCAACATGACACGCAGGCAAGTGTGCTTATTTTTCATGGCAATGAAGAGGTCTTTGCAGTGCTTCCAGGTGTGGATCACCTTGGTTGCATGTGTAAGGTATTAATTACATCACCATGACTGATGCACCGTTTTGCACTTTGGTATGGGGTCTTCATGTCAAATCCAAAGAGAACTGTAGCAGATTTGCAAGACTAAGGCATGCTCAGTGCAAACTGATTCAGAATCCTGTGTTTCTTGAATTAGTTTGCATTGAACATGCTTTGATGTGCAACTCTGGTGCAGCTGTATGTGGATGTGACATGGAAGATTTCAGGCTGAAGTGCTAAATGGTGCCTTGGTCCAGGTGATGTGTTACCCCAGGCACATCCATTGAGATGCACACCATAAACCATATTAGGGACTCTCCCGAGGTAGTATCAGGAGTCGTTTCTTCCCTAAATCTAACTCTGCCATTACCACTATCTTTGCCCTGCTGTTGGCTGGTAACCCTGGGCCTAATGACCAACCTGCAACTCTAACCCTAAAGCTGCTCCTTACCAAACCCTTGAGGGTCTTCCAAGAGTTTGTCTCATATCAGAATAGTCTTTAGTAAATCATTGAAAATTGAAGCATTTAGAAAATCGTTTAGGTGACATACATTGTATGTAGATTTAATCTCTCAGAATAGTCTAATGAATCATTGAGGAGTGAAGCATTTAATAAATCATTTAAGTGACATATATTGTATATAGATACAGTCTTTGTTGATGTTTAGGTGGACATTTTTTTTTCTTTGTTTCTGGTGTGAAGAAGGGAATTGTTTTGGTGTGAAGAGATGTGTGCTGCTTACAACTACCCTTAGGGTCTGCTAGTGGAATCATATAAAATGTGTAGTATATGGGCATAAACTGTGGTGTGAGAAAATATGCCTCAACAAGATTTGTTAAGTTATGAGGCACTTGTTCACATACTTCTGGACCCATGGAAACCATGCTCTGATCTGTATTGATCAGTTACACCAGGATGTTGAAAAACTCCTCCTGATTCATGAATATTTTGTTACATCTACACACTAAGAGAGAATATGTGTTTACCTAACAGTGTGTTTTTGCCGTCCTGGTCTCAGTTTTTTACTGAAGTGTCATGCTAATAGATATTTCTAAGCCAATATTGTGACTGTGGTGGGATTTGCAATAAGATCCTGGTGGAAATTCTCAGACCCATCAAGGACATAAGAGAAAAAATTAGACAAAGAGCATTCCAATTTTGTGGTTTGTTTGTTAAAAAAAAAAGAAAGAATTGTCATAGGGCGACAAATGACATTTGTCATATTATGCTTAATTCGAGCCCTGATTTGGCTGAAATATAGGCTCTCTTTGTGATTCATTTAAGTGATAGGATCCCCTTGTCATTAGGATCTCTGTGTCATTTAAGTGCTGGTCTGATTTTGGTAGCAAATAGAGTATTGCCTTGATCTTATCTAGGGATTGGCTTTTTTGTTTAATGTTGACAAGAGCTCTTGATAAAACCTTTCAAGAGTTGGTCTTCAGATCTGTAATCAGTGAACGAGGGTGAAGTAATATTGCTATAGAGCCAGTTCAAATGGAGCTCAAGTCACTTTTTGACCAGATCAAATTATTAATATGATTAAAAAACCGTATGTTTTTTTTAATACTTTTTATAGGTAAAAATGTTTCTGAGCTTGCATTATTCTGGCCTGAGTTATTGGTGTTTGAAATGGCAGATGGTGACACTCCTGCATTGTAAAAAAAATTGACAATATTCTGATCGAAGAATAGTTCTCCACTAAAATAGGAGTCTAAGCTGCCTCTCAAAAGCTCAGATTTATCCACACTTAATTACTAACCATTTGTCTACAATGTAAATAGTTTTGTATACTGAAATGATTTTTTTTTTGTCTTCACACTAAGCAAAATATGATAACAGACAACCCAAATTACCATCACAGCCTGAAAGATTTCTATGTCTTTTCTAGTGACATAAACTATTTTTTAACAGACATCTGGACAATGAGAAGTGGTCTAGTTTTTTTTTGTTTATTTCTGGCCTCCTGGGACTCCTCTATTTACTTGCCTTTCTTTGTATATCTCCTGTTTCAATTGTCAGTCTTGATAAAGTGCTCAGACATGAAACATCGGCCATCTTTTTAAATAAATTCATTATATATTTTTGAAAAGGTTTGTGTCAGATCTAGCCAGAACCATATTTAGTTTCAGAAGTAGAATTGGCAAATACTGGTTGGTAACTTTTCATAACATTGTCCATGGACATACCACATTCAGTGTATTGGCTAAATTCTTGCTACAGGCAATGCCAGAACCCGTCTGAAATGTTAAATATCAATCAGTAAATCACCAGCATTGCTTGGAATTGGAAGATCCTGGCATTAGCTAGAGTTTGAGATACAAACATAACATGATTCCATGTGTGCAAGTTTTTCAACATGCTGTAGATATGTAGATTCATGAGACCAATTGAACATACTACTTTAGTGCCATCTCCTGTTCAGGCCAGTGGAATGTAAAGGCTTACAAAAACCTTATGTAGTGTTAAAAGTGTTTTTTTTTCAGTGTGCACGATTCCCCTCGAAACTTTCAAAATCCCCCATTAAAATACATTGGATGTGCACCAGTCTCCCTTTGTTTCTTAAACTCCAAGAGTTTGCAGTACTTGAGAAAAACCTACTGTCCATCTAAAAATTTACTTACCCCTTTTCCCCCCTCTCTCCCTTCCTCAAATTTATGACAAGCAGTAAAGTTTACCTACTCATTTGACCTAGCAAAAACACTGTTATTGTTATTGTTACGTGTGGTTGGGGATGAGGGGGGTGGGGCGATGATTTTTTTTGTGATAGGGTCTTCAGGATTGGGACTTATACGATGTTTGGGGTGTTAAGATTTCGGGAAATTATTGGCCTCAATCATTTGCACTCCTGCATGGCACATTTATGGTGTTTTATGTTATTCATATAATATCTTAGGCCATAAGATTATAAATGTGTAATATACAAGTAAAGGTAGTATCCAGGTATCAGTGCACAGAGTTTGCCACTGCTATGGCATAGTGGCATAAGTCTGCCTCTGCATTATACCACAGTTGTGATGTTGGCCACAGGTGCAGAAGGTCACTTCATCCTCTGTAATATTTGTAAATAGTGACTGCCTGCACCTGAAGAAAGTATCACATATGTGATATAGCGATAGAGTAGGAAATCATTTACACCTGTGTGCCATACTAACAACAAGTTGGAAAGTGCGGCACTATATTTCTAGGTATACACAACAAAAAAATGCAAACAAGGAAGCAGGTGTTGTTTATGGGTCAGGTTCTAATGGTTTATATATATAAGAATTGAGAGCAGCACTCTAAATCTTGTCTGTTGTGTAAAGCTTTGTTTTCTTAACACAGTCTGTTTTTACAGTTTGTGTAAGATGCGAAACCAAACTGGAAGACAGTGCATATAAACCATACTTATTCACTTTTTTTTGTTTGTTTGTTTGTTTGTTTTTTTGTGCACTTTTAAAATTATCTCATTATGTCGTCCCCAAAAACTGACAACAATATCTGTGTTTCATTGGTATCTTCATTGGTTGTTATGGAAGTGGTTTGGGTTTATTGTTTCTTTGTTTTTATACTGTTACTAAAACAAAAACCTTTCCTTTATGTAATCAGTGTTTTCAGGAATTTTTACATTACTTCCATGGCCTGATTCCATCCCAGTATTTCACGCTCTAGTCATGAGCATGGTCTATTTTTAATTGTCTTAGATGTATGGAAAATTTGAATGTATTTTATTTTCTCTGAAGGCGTCAGGAAATCCAAGCAGAGCTGAGAAAAGATGAAGCTCCATTGTCCCTCACAGCCTTTCCCAGGTGGGTGAAATTTGTGTTCTTTCACTGGTGTTTCATTCCTTGGTCCAGAACCTAGCAAAGCATCTAAATACTGATTGTCCCTGATATCTGATTTTGGCGTCCTCATCAGTTTCATTTATCTTTACGATATATGCCAGTTTCCTTGCCCTGTTTAGAGGAAGCATTTTTCAAGAAGTTTATTTCTTTTAGTTTGCAGTTGTCTGTTTTCATGGAAGGTTGGGTCGTACGTTGGGTGGGTCGAGAGTTCTATTCTTGGCTCGCATATAAAATCTTGGCTACCAAGTTGAAATTACAAACCAGTGAATAGTTACTGCCACATCAGGAAGAGAATAAGATCTCTAACAAAGATATTTCATATAGTCTATTTCTAAACAACACTTTGACAATAGTAAATTAAACATAACTGGCTAACAGTCAGAGGGTTAAATCCAGTGTGTTTATGATACCTCTGTATGTATCCCGGTAAGTTATCGTAGTGAAGTCCTCACTGTATTGGATGCCTGCATTCATGGTCACTTCTTAATTTTTATGTATCTTTCAGGTTAGGCTGTGGCACATTCACTTGGCCACCATCCAAACCTAATCCAGAGACTGGTGTGTCCCGATCATTGTTCTTTCCAGATGAAGCTATTAATGGAGGCCATGTCAGATTCAAGTAAGTCTAAATTGAGATGGTAGAGAGCAATATTTGACCCCTCTAACCAAAAGTGAGGATTGCTACATACCTGGAAAGTCTGGAAAAATGATCGACACTGCTGCGGCCGCAGTGCTGGCATTACTTGGTTTGGAAAATAGTTTATATGAGAGATATGGGTCACGAATAGCTAGCTGTAGAATCAAAGATTGCATACAGTACATGTCATGTGTGTTCCACCAACAAGAAAAACATTTTTAGAATATGTCTTTAATTAATCTGATGCTCATTAAGATGTAATTGTTTGCATATTAGACGAGGTCCAATCTGAAAAATGTTGAATGTGCAAACCCCAAACTTATTCAGTTTGTTCTTGGAGTGTGTGTAGCTTTTCTCCAAGTATATTGCAGAATTAGCTGCTAATAACTTTTTTAGCTATCCTGTCAACAAAAACAACACGCAAGCAAACAAACAGGCAAGAAAAAGCTTCTGAAAATGCCTCTAAGGCACAGATAAAGACAGGGACATGACATTTTGTTAAGGGCTATTACCTGTAAAAGGCTTTGTGTTCTCTTGAAAAACTGAGCTTTGTATTCATTTCTTCTGTTGTAATACTTTTATTTTTTATGCTCGAGTTTTCCGTCTTGAGGAAACAAAGAAAATCAGACTATCAACAGGAAATGTTTGCTCCAGTGGCTGTGCATTTCAGATGAACCTAGCGATAATGGAAATTACCCTCCTATTTTCCGCATTTACTTTTTATATGTTTGTGGGACTTCAGCTTCCTGCTGTCAATAGCTTTTGTGGTTAACTAGTAATGTCTTAATCCAGGGTAACTGACATTAAGTCCTGTGCAGTCTGGGCAATTTTCACTCTGTGCCTTTACATCTCTGAATTATGTTATTGATGACAGTTTCAATGAAGACAAAGACAAAAGATGTTTTATTCATATTTTGGCCACCCAGATGCTTCTGTTTCTCACTTTCTCTTTCTCTTAGTTCTTGTTTCCTCAACTGGGCCCAGCAGTCAATTTATTGACTGGTTTCTCTAGTTCACTGCATGTTGTGTGAGTCAGCAATTACATATGAAATTAAGAAACTAGGACTTCTCTTTACTCCTTAGGGAAACCAGTTTACAGTGCCTTACAGTTTACACATTTCATTCATCATACAAGTATATAGAATATGCATGTGAAGTGATTGATCTTTCTAGTTCATTGCATATTATTTGATAGGGTTTGCATGAATAAATTAATGAGTCATGCTAGCATTGATAAGGAGTCATCAGCAGGGCCATAAATTTGACACCTATGTACGTAAACATATGTAATGTGGGTCCTCATCCAGGAAGTATTAATTACTCCATTACACAAATTTGAATGGCTAATACTCGCATGGCTCTGAACATGATAGTTTTTTGTTAAGATCAACACTCACATAACGTTATATGAGCTGAACAGAATTCTGTTTTTTGTTGTTAATGCAGCTGTTGTTGATTGTGTGAGTCTGTGCAAAAGTTCGCCTGGACTTGGCTCGGTGATTAAAGTGTATAGACAAAGTTCCAACAGCCAGAGCAGCTGTGACACGTTTTGACGCACTGAAGTGAGAATATTCAAAAAAGGGTTAAATATGTACAGACAGTTTAAATGCTGAGCAAGAATATATATGACATATGAAAGGATTGAGTATGGACTTAGGAAGAAAGAACTTGACAATAAGGAAGAGATATTACAACTATTTAATAACACAAGGTGGCTCTTTCATATACACTTGTTAAGGGGGCTTTTAATTTCCATTGGCTTTCCAGGGATGCCAATTTTCCGGATAAATCCGGATTTCCGGATTTTAGATGTTTTTAGCGGCGGGAAAGAAAATCCGGATATTTCGGCGTTTTGAGCGACGGAGAAAAAAAATCCAGCGTTATCCGGATAACATTCATGAAAATGAAATACGCGAAGGACAAATCGCACGAAAACCGGAAGTTAGATATTTTCAAAGACGTTATAATATTAGTATTATAACCTCTTTGGATATTTTACAAACTTCCGGAATGCGCACGCACATGCCTCTAACGGGGTCAGAGGGATACCGGTGCTATAATTAGCACTAGAACTCGCGGAAAGTATAAACAGTGCGTTCGGTTATCAATCAAGAAAGGACAATGATGTAAAATGATGAATAGCCCTAATCAGAATCCATTGTTTTCTATAAATTATATTTATTATTATAAATCTGATTACATCCCTAAGCTGAAAGAAGATGGATACGTGTGGTGCACACTGTGCAGTAATAAACTACGGCACACCGGGAAAGAAGGCACTAAGCTCTACGCTACGCTTCAAGGAATGGTCACATCGTCATCTAACACAAACAGTAGGATTTCGGCGAGTTTCAAGGACATTAAAGAGAAAGAGAATGCAGCCAAGTTTTCAGCAGCTTTTGTGAACTTGGCGTGAACCATTGAATCCAGCTCAGTCTGAACTCTGCAAGTCAAAGCACTACTCATTTGTGCATATTTTATCAGGACCAAATAGGAGATGACAAATGTAAGTTTGTAAGTTATGGGTAAAGAGATGGTTAAAGGAAAATAACGTGCACCTTGTTTGTTTAAATTTCACGGTGATGTATTCAGAAGTGAAATTATGAAAGGAAAAATTAGATTTTTATCCTAAGTGACAGTTTGCAGTTCCCACTCACCCCTGATATGGCTATTCCTTGCTGTGTGTAGATATATTAATTTCTATACTTTGTCTGTGCAGAAGAAATTTAGGCCTCAAGTTATGTGGACACAATTCTAAAATTGACTTTTCTTTAACCTTTATTTGCTTTGAATGTTTACTTTAATGCCATAATTGTGGAAAATGATTCAGAATTAAAAGCATAACGGTTGGGTTGGTTTCCATCGAAAATGTCGATACACCGCGCGCTCGAGCAATTTTCAGGATTTTTTTGGGTCAGGCATTGGCATCCCTGGCTTTTACTGCTATTGCACTTTCAAAATCTTGAAAAGACCCTAATGCAATGAATTCTTGGCAAAAATGTCTGCTTTTTCGAATGGGAAGCAGATCTTCTTAGTCGAGGCGGTGTCCAGCCATTTATTGGCAAGGATTGCCTATTCAGTGGTAATGATTGGATGATGCAGCTTCTAACTAAATGCAGTGATGGTGCCAAGTCTTGTAGGCAAACTAAGGTGGGCGTAAAGTGTCTGCACCTGGTCACAACATCACGAGTATTTAGAGTTAATGGTAGAAGTTTTGTACCTCTTGCATTTGGATTGTCTTTCCTGGTGTGCTTTCCAAATTAAGGTCTTTGACACCTATTGTTTTTTCTTCTTTTGGCCCTATTAACATTTTGCGTTATTCTAAATATACCACTGTGATTTGGGGAAATTTCTTCCATGGAGGTTAAAGTACTTCTTTTGCCCGATCTTTTAACGGGAAGAAAAAGGGGGGTCAACGCCCAAAATTTTTCACAAATGTCTTTTGAAAAAGATCACCTCAAATTCTGATTTGGTCCCCAAATTTCCATTTGGCTGGTTTTGACCGCGTGCGAATACATAGGTCTACACATTTTATTTTTTTATCTAGAAGGCTCAAATTGTACCTGAAACTTTAAAATTGGATGCTTTATTTAGATCACAGGTCATTTTACACATTTCTACACCCTAACACTGGCTGGCAGGGCCCCAAAAAAGGGGGATTTTATAGATTAGCGGATTAATTGGGTTGTACACTATGAGTGATTTGCCCTTCTAATAGGTGTCACAAACCTTAAGGTGTTGTTACCAAACTAAGGCCATAGTGTCCATACTAATTCCAGAAGCTGAGCTCCAGATGTAGAAGAGAAAATGTATACCGAAACATAAGATCCATTACACCATACATGAGTGTACTTGATACTTGTACTCTGACAGTCAAAGTCTATTTAATGTTGTTTTTGTACTGCAACTGGGGTTGATGTAAGAGCTATTCTAATGAAGTAGATCTCTAATACTGGAAATTATTTTTCTGCACCAGGACATTAACTAGGAATATCAGAGACCGGAGGAATGAGAAGGTTGCCATCAATGTTCCCAGTAAGAAACATCAACACTGTGCTTCTAGAATGGCCTAAGTCAGATTTTGGCCATTTCTGAAAAAAGGTGCCAAGTTGTTTCTGGTGCATGTTGACATGATAAAACAAAAGGTTCCAACTTTTGCTGCAAAATGCAGTTGCAAAGACACATGCTGACACTTTTTTTCTGCTGTGCTATAAAAATGTTTCATGCACATTCTCTCAAAACTTGGAAATATGACTAAGACCATTTTTGAAGCATGGTGAAGGTATTTTTCCATGTTCATCATCATCATCATCATCATGTTCATTATTCATTGTTAATACAAGTCACAGCATGCATTCTTTGAATGAGAGTGACTGGCATGCCTGAAAACTCACAGGGCATATAGATTTCAGCTAGACAACAAACGTCAGCATGCCACTTTAATGAAAGGGAATCAACTTTTATTTTGGCCAATTCAAAATGGCAATTGGCGGTTACATGAACATCTATATACAGAAATTAATTTTTTAGAAATAAGTATAAAGCCTCTGGAAATCTGCCAGGATCAACTTGGGACAAGCAAAAATGCATGTCAAATATCAAGAGTGTAATATGGCCTCATTACAAAATGCATAGAAGTTCAATGAATGCATTTATCTCTAGCTTTATTATAGTGTGATAGTTGGCTGAAGAAAGCCAAGAAGTGCATGTAAGCCGATATTTAGCGAAAAGACCTGAACATGCATTCTCTGAGCTGTTTGGTATTTAGCTTATTTAACATTACCCAAAGGCCTGATCAAACCCAACTTTGGGGATTTGTTTAATAGTTGGAAATAGTTTGGGTTTGTATTAATTAAGGGTTTTGGTGTACTTACTTATACTTACTCTCTTTATGCTATTATTTCAGTTCTTTGGTAATTTGCAGACAGGCAAACTATATTAGGAACAGCATATACCATGGTCAGTCATTTTACTGGTTTTGCTTGCTTTTTTTTTTTGACTAAGCGATGGGAAATAATAATTTACCAGGACATTAAGATAGGATCAGGATCCAATCTAAAAATGAATATCATAGCACTATTTAAAAGAGAAGACAAAAGAATAGACAGGTGTTGCTGTAAAAGAAAGTGAACATCTTCAGCAGTTTACAACATTAGGTCCAAAACCACATTCAGCATGATAAATAATTTCACATGGTCTTGATCTCTCGGTTTTTAACAGTTTTCAAAGACATCAACACACCATCACCATTCATTGAAGACTTCCAATCCCTTGGGGATCATGATGGCTCCAGTGCAGCTGCGGCAAAACCAGACCACATCTACATGGACTGCATGGGGTTCGGCATGGGCAACTGTTGTCTTCAGGTCACATTCCAAGCCTGTAACATTGATGAGGCTAAGACACTCTACGATCAGTTGGCTGGCATGTGTCCAATAATGGTGAGGTTTGCCTGTGTGGTTTGGTGAGGTTTGCTAGTGTGAGTCTGTTAAATCTTTAAGGTTTGTCAGTATGGTTCTTTGAGGTTTGCCAGTTTGGTTTCAGGATGTTTGCTTCTGTTCAATTCTGTGAGTCCTATTGCTGTGGTTCTGTAAGATTTGTCCATTGGTTCTGTGAGGTTTGCTGATATGGTTTGACAGATAAATCTTTATGGCTTTTTGATATTTGCTTAGGAGTTTAACTGAGGCTTGCCCAAATATTCAATGAAATTTGTCGTTGTTTCATGAGGAAAAGGAAAATTAAGTTTGTTGTGCCTGGGGAACATGTTTGTGTCTTGGCAGTTTATTGTATTCATGTAATATGGTATTGTATTGTATGATGTTGGCCTGTGGCCAAATAAAACCTTTGAACTTGAACTATGATATAAAATTACAAAGTGCCCCATTAAATTTCAGTCAGTTCCAGTGGGCTGTGGGGCAGAGAATGTGAAGAAATTTCCTGCCCCAAAGCTTCTACAATATGGCGGTAGTCAAAAATCATATGTCATGAAAATTTTATAATACTTCTCCTCATTTAATAGTTATGATAATGTTTATCTATCATTTTCAATGAAAACCATAGCCTCAGCTACGGTCTACATGGACACGCAAGGACCTGTCACATACTGTGTTGGGAACATCATCACTAGATGACTGTGTATTGTCTTTCAATATACCTAGCTTATAATGAGAAGAACAATAAAAGTCTTAATCACCATTTAGTTTGTACCATGAATTTTTTGTACCCATCTAATTGATGTGACATGTTCCCTCTCTCAGCTGGCCCTGAGTGCAAGTTCTCCAATCTACAGAGGCTATCTCTCAGACATTGACACCAGGTGGCCTGTCATTGCCTCCTCTGTGGATGACAGGACCAGGGAGGAGAGAGGTCTGGAGGTAAGGGACACGGCAATGCTAGACAGGATACGCTTCAACCCTTAAATTTCAAAATCCCCCATAAAAATATTTTGAATGTGCTGAAATCTCCCCTTTTTTCTTGCACTCCAATTTTTGCATAACCTACCTGAGAAAAACTAGCAATCCCTCTAAAAATTTACAAATCCTCCCTGAAATTTACGACAAAGGAGGAATGTCTCCTCTTTTCATATGACCTGGAGAAAACAAAACACTGCTTGCCTTTAGCATAGTAAAACAATACACTGCTTGCCTTTAGCATAGTAAGACCCTCACAAACAGGTCCTTTCCATCTCCTGTGCTGACTTGTTTCAGAAAGTCTGCCTTTTTCTTTGGGACAAATTTGCCACTGAGTTCCCACAACTTCATTGTGAAGGCAGATTCCTCTGATCAAACTGTTTTCCTATTATTTTCCAGTTCTCTAGGTAAATCTGTCATAGAAACAAGAGACTTGGAAATGGAGCTGTGCAATGAAATCATGAAATTTGACACTGTGCAGTTCTCTTGCACTACATATTGCTGTCCAGAAATAATACTGTCGTAAGTCTGTAAATATTTTTAAAGAACTTACAACAGCAGTATCTCCGGGCAGCTATATTATCATGTCACATTCAGAAATAGAGTCATTCCTTTCTATCTCAAACCATCATGATATTTTCACTGTGCCAGCAGTGTGACATATCACGATCTTACGAGTTATTGATAGAGTTTATTCAAGGTATGATTTATTTTCTTCCTCTTCTCAGGAGTTGAAGGAGGACCGTTTTAGAATACCAAAGTCTCGGTATGATTCCATAGACAGCTATATCTCTCCAAGAGGGCGATGCTATAATGACATAGACATGACGCTAGATGAAGACTTGTGTAAGGAGCTGATAGAAGGAGGTAAGACAGCCATTTGTAAGATGGCCAGAGTGATTTTGGTGGTAGTTGGTATCTCATCATTATCATCATCATCATTATCATCATCATCATCATCAAGGTCATCAATTTATACTGAAACCCACCAAACAGGACAATGCAGAATGCATGGGAAGATAAAGTCAATCTAAATTAGATAAATACATCAAAAAGTTAATGAGGACATGAAGGAGAAAGAAGAATAAAGAGAAAAAATGTTTAAAAAAAAACAGCCCCTGACCAGGGATCAAACATGAAGCCCCCTGAATGTCACTTGGGTGCTTAGCTGACTGAACTACTATGCAGACGGCAGAATGTGGTCACATATTTGAGTCATGCAGTCAGTTCTCACTGAATTCTTAATCTCTAAGACACAATACAAACAATACAAAGAAACTATGATTTCTCTTTAAATCATCATCATCATCAATTCTGTCTAGGAAGGCAATAGACATGTACGGTGGAGGTTCAGTTGAGATGTAGAAGTGTTGGCTAGGGCTGATTTAAGTCAATAAAAGTTGTATTTATCTTTGAGCATGTTTTTCTCCTGTCTCTCCTTACCTTCTCTCTGTGAAAATCTGTGTTTGTCCCCTCATTCCTTATTTTTATTTGTATTTGTGATATCTATATATATATACATACACATTTGTGTAGGTGTATGGATATTTAGATGTATGTAAGAAGGAATAAAGTTTTCAGTGTTAAAAGAATGTGACCAGTTAGCATGTTGTGCTGGTAGGGAAGTGACTGTATTGATGTGTGTAGTTGGGTGCTTTTATCCATATGCTGTATACAAAAATGGCCTGTCCTGTCCTGTCCTGTCCTGTCTTGCCCTCGTTGCCCTGACTTGTCGTATAAGACTTCATCTTTATCCAGTTTACCATTTTTATCTTGTCAGGAGTGGATGATTTGTTGGCCCGGCACATTGCACACTTATTTATACGAGATCCCATTTCACTGTTTGCTGAGAAGTTGGACCAGGATGACGAGAATGATACAGACCATTTTGAGGTAGTGGATCTGCCTTTGTAGAACCTGGAGTATGGGGTCTCATCCTTTCTTGGTCAGCGTACCCCTTGTTGGTTTCAGTGAGAGAGTGTTGCTTAGGTAGATAAATGGCTGGGTATGTGAGCTCATTGGAGTATAACAGGATTTGTTGGGATATTAGAAGATCTCTCAAAAATCCTTAAATATTCTATTATCACCTTGACGTGTCCTTAGAATTTAATGTTTGACTGTCTGGAGTTTCACAAAATCTAGAAAAGATAAGCTATATTGGCACTAGCAACCACATGTGATTTGGTCTGTTGTGATAGCAAGCTTCCTGGACTATAATAGAGATCTGAACCCCATGAAATTTGCTTGATAGCAGTGATCCATAGCTGATCTGTATCCAACATTTCCAGTTTGTCTGTCTATTATAATATTTTTTATGGTTTAGGATGAAATGCATGCAGTCTTGGTTCGTGATGAAGATTTAATCAATTTCATTTGGTTTGTTTTGGGCTGAGGCCAACCACATAACAGAATAGTCCCACTTGCACAGTTCAGCAAGGATGAAAAAAAAAATGATCCATATAACAGACAGTTACTTACAGCTTTTCTGTCTATCTCTCTCTCTCTCTCTCTCAAATGTTAACAGTTTCAAATTTGTTGAAAAAAATCCATTGTATATTCAGGGTTAAGCAGTGATTATTTAATATTTATGTGAATTCTTTGTTTTCGATTCCAGAATATCCAGTCAACCAATTGGCAAACCATGAGGTTCAAACCCCCGCCTCCAAAGTCTAATATTGGATGGAGGGTAGAATTTCGGCCTATGGAGGTAGGGCCAAATGTTTGATTGTTTTTATTTGGTCAGGCCAAGGAAAACTAGTGTTTTAGTTAGTCCATCAACTAACTACACAGCAACAAGAAGAAAATGAGCTGATATGTATATTAGATTAGTGAGTACTGAGTGTAAAGACTATATAAGCATTTCATCCAAATGCAGTTTTAAGTAAAATCAAAATTAATTTTCAATCCTTGAGCACTAGCTTGGGAAATACAAGTGAATACTACTATGGCATTAGCCATATTATTTTGGACCGTCACATATCTATTTTAAAGGTTATTATCTGGCAACTTAATAAAAAATTTGAGGAATGTTGTTGTGAAGAGACATAGATACAGGGGACCTTGATATATTAAGTATTCATTTAAGATGTATACCTTATTATTAAGTATGAATTTCACATGCATAAATTCATTATTATTCCGTCATTGCATTATTCAGGTAGATCTTGATATTAACTACACTCCAATAATAAGTATACTTTTCCCATATACTAAGGACATACTTTATGTCGAGGCTCTGCTATAATTCATGTATTGGTCTTGAGGCTCAGTGAATTACATTTTTGTTTTCAGTAAATTTTATGCCATGGAGTAGTTTTGAACTACCTGAAGTTTGAAGTGTGGATATCTCTGTCTCACTAGGCCCAGCTAACAGACTTTGAGAATGCAGCCTTCACAGTGTTCATTGTCCTTCTAACAAGAGTCATCCTCTCATACAAGCTCAACTTTATCATACCCATCTCTAAGGTAAGTAATCACATAGTTGACATCGGCAAAGATTGAGATCATTCCACCAAAGAAGGTCAGTTTCATCCTACTTATCTGGTATGGTCATAGATTGATTTGCATTCCTGCTGACTCATACTTCCTGCTCTCCTCTGACAGAAAAAAGCACTAGAATGGCATGAGGGAAACTGTGTTGGCAAACATGCCAGTGTGTCGACAGAACACAATGTTTTACATGCGTATATTGTAGTTCATATTAGATGCAAATGAACTGAGTATGAGGTATATTCCTATTTTTAAGTACAACAACTGCATAAGTGCACAAAGAAAAAAGTATAATTTTTATCATAATAAAAAGTAAATTTGCATAAGCTAGACCATATCCAATTCCCTACACAAAAATACAATTTTTTAAAAAGATGCAGTCAGCTGTTTCAAGGAAACAGGCAGTTTGCATGAGATACACATAATCATTGTGCGCCCTGATCAGCTGATTTTTACACCTCCCACTGCAAGCCACATAGCAAGGGTCGATCTGCTGGTGTCAACCTAGCACACAGAACCGACCTCGTATGCCTAGTGCTTTCGAAGTTATTAATGTTTCCAGACAAGAGAATTTTGTGTTTTCTGTAGAAAAAGCCCTTTGGAGAGCTGCAACCACTTTTTAAGCACAACTTTTGCCATAGGAGCTGTGATTAAGGAAAGGCGCACAGCGCTTTAGCACCGGTATTCTGATGGAATTCCAGTCATGCAATAATAATATCACCTTACACGTTAGTAACAATAAAATTGGACCATGGTACAGGTCTGCGTGACCTAGTGTTCTACACGCCAGATGTCATCGTGATAGTGTAGGATTATTTTTAGCTTATCAGAATGACTGTCTGAAAGAGTGCGTACACAACAGGGCAACCAAGTATCATCATGATTGTGCAAAGATTATTCTGAAGTTACCACATTGGCTGTCTGAGGGAATGTACTTCGGGACGAATATGGTTAAAATTGCGCTAACCTGCAATTGAAAGATACATTAGATTTTTTGCAGCCTATGGTAGAGCAATACCTCCCAAAATACTCTACAAACGTCACCATGATTGGAAGGGTGGAAGAGGCCTTTTTTATGGACAGTTGTCCAAAGGGGTCAGTGGCCATTAATTTTCACGCTGGTACTCAAGATTGGAAACAAAACTGGAAATCACACAAAGTGGATGTCTTTCAAATGTACCATTTTGATATGAATAAATCAGCATTTGGTGTCAAGAGTGTAACAAAGAAACAGTACAAAAAAAAATGACAATTGGGTTTTCTCAGTCCCCACCTAGTGTATATTCAACAGAGGCGCCAAATGTCATCATGACTGTGCAGGATTAAGTCACCTGAGAACATTCCTGCACTGTCACGTTGGCTGTCTGAGGGATTAAAGTATATACATAATGGGGTGCCCAGTGTCGAATAGGTAGTTTATCAGACAAGGTCAACTTCATCATCTTCATCTGGTATGGTCAGAGCGATACGCACACATTTTTTGCCTTCCTCTGACAGTAAATCACCCAGATTGGCATAAAGCATACTATGCAGGCAAACTTGCTAGTGTGTTGAAAGAAATCAGTGCTTTACGTGTATAAATGGTAGCTCATATTAGATGCAAGTTAGCTTGAATCGGCCATTGACAACTGAGACAGGAGGGTATGCTTGGAGAGGGGTATGTTGATAGAAGGGTAGGGAATGGAACTGAGGTCAAATGTATATTAGAGTATACACACAATGGAGTGCCCAGTGTCAAAAGGTGGGCCTGTGGGCCACAGTGTAGCCCACCAAAGGGTGAAAAAATGTGGCTTGCAATACTTTTTTAAGTCGTAGAGTGGTTTATATGGTTCAATATAATGCATGGTATCGTGTTATATGTCCCTGTGATTTTGTCCCTTGCAGTATAGAAGCCAGATCTGGTCCTCTGTATACTATTTACACCTGATGTTTGAGTGATATGGCTGTCAGTTTAACCCCGTAATCTCTTTCCCATCAAAAGAAGCAAGAGCCAGTCTACAAGGTCTGTCTCAGAATAAAGTTTCCCTCCTCTATAAATTCAAAAGTATGCAACCTACAGCCACCAAATTTTGTGACGTAATGACGTCATATCTAAGAATTCTCGATGCCAAATTTCAAGTGCTTTGGTGAATGTGTCATAGAGTTGTGACGTTTCACTTTTGTGTTCTTGTGCACTTTGTCCAAGGTAAATCCGAGGAAAATGGCAGAGCAAAACATTGCTGCAACCTTCTCACGCTACGATGTCTGAGTTCTGATCAAATTTACAATTCTTCTCGGCAAGTCTGCTGTGGAAACACATGGTGATCTTTGCCAAGTTATGGGGAATAGTGCCCCATCAATTCAAACAGTAAGGAAATGGATCAGGGAGGTTGAAGGTGGGAGGTCTGACATGAGACATGAAGAGCACACTGGGAGGCCCCCTGTCGTCATTTGTGACGACAGTGTTGCGAGAACAAAAGCTGTTGTGGAGGAAAATACGAGAAGAACAAGCAGGGAAATAAGTGAATTAGTTGGTCTGTCCAATGCAACAGTTCACTGAATATTGACCAACGATCTTGGCAAGAAAAACGCAAAGTGGGTGCCCCACTTGTTGACACCAGAGCAGAAACGAGCCCGTGTTCAAGCGGCTCGGCACTTTTTGACGCGTGTTGAGCAAGAGGGTTTACAGTTTCTCAGTAAAATCGTCACTGGAGATAAAACTTGGGTGTACTCATTTGATCCCGAGTTAAAAAGACAGTCGGCTCAATGGCTTGATTCGGATGCACCGAGGCCAAAGAAAGCCCGCAGAAAACAAGGGGAGAGAAAGGTGATGCACATTGTTTTTTTCGACATGAGTGGCATCATACTGAGCTGGCCGGTCCCACCTGGCGTAACTGTCAATGGTGACTACTACAGGTTCGTCCTCACAAAATGAGACCAGCATTACGGAAAAAAAAAANAGACCCGCCTTGCTCGAAGAAGGCGTCATCCTGCATCATGATAACGCACCTGTTCACAAGTCCAGAGTTGTGAACGAACTTCTCGATGGCTACTCGTAGGAATTATTGGAACACCCGCCCCATTCGCCCGATCTCGCCCCATGCGACTTCTACCTCTTCCCCAAGGTGAAAGAAATGCTGCGAGGTCGTCGATTTGAGGACGAGGACCAGATTCAAGAGGCTATGAGAAAAGGACTCATGACCTTGGACAAGCGGTCACTGGTCACTGTCTTTGACCGCTGGGTACATCGAATGGAGAAATGTCTGGAACTTGAAGGTTCTTGTGTTGAATAGGTATTTGAATAAACTATCAGTTGATACCAAAAATAAGGGTATTTATAATCATATTTGAGGACAGCATGACAGGAAAACTTTATTCTGAGACAGACCTCGTAGCTCAGTTGTAATCAGTGGTCAGCAGCAACAAGCAGAAACAGAAGAGTTTTCTGTGTTTTATGCTATTGTTGAAAGTGTTTTCAGGTAGAAACTTAAAAGTTACTTCATTATAACACGTCAGTGATGATATTCTCCTCCCCTCCCCTTCCCTTCCTGCCCTCTCCACTCCTGGTAAAGAAACTAAATCCGCTAATGGTTTCTTTTTGTTTCTCAGGTGGACGAGAACATGAAAACTGCTTTCAAGCGGGATGCAGTGATAAACGACAAATTTTATTTCCGCAAAGATGTATTAACAGGTAAGGCTTATCTTGATACATTCATGCATACCAATTGTATCACAACAAAATTTTATTTCTAGAGAAGATTAGTTGCAGTCGGTTGGTGACCCCATCTCATCTTACTTGACCAGTTCTGGCCATGGCATAGTGTGTTTCTATAAAGATGTACTGTATTCCTTCTGATTGTCACACCCTCCCTATTAAATACCCTCTCTTCCTCCCAAATCTCTTGAAGAATGATGCCATTTGTCATTCTGTTTGATTCAGAATTTCATATCTCTCAGGATAGCAAAACCCCATACCTAGGAGGCAAACATACCATGCCTGTCCATATCTCCATCAACACCAGGTCATCAGTATTATATTCACCTGGCCCCTTCCAGGTTCAAAACTCTACCTGCTGAGTTTTTCCTCACACTTTCCAACATTTTCAGCCATTCAGAATCATTCTTTTATTGTTGCATATCTGTGCTTTAATTTCAAACACCCAAGCTGTCAGTTAGAGAGTGTTTTAATATTAACAAGTGGACTCACATATGGTAGCAGTTTCTGCAAAGTTGTAGAAAGAAGTGGAGAAAATTATCCTAATGTTGATGAGCACTGCACCCATTTCAGATTTACAATATTTGCAGACAAATATTTGTTAAGGTGCAATTTATAGTCAGTTAATGGTATGGCAAGTTTCTCATTAATTCAAGCAGTGAAAATGACACTAGACCACATATAAAATTGAGGCAGTTGCTGTGTGTTTCTTTCTTTACTTGTATAATGGTTATACAATGAATACTTTAGCCTGACCTTCTTTATTTGTATAATGATTTTATAATGAATACTTTAGCCAGATCTTCTTTTCTAATTCTAGTATAATGATTATACAGTGAATACTCTAACCAGACCCATGTATGATAAATATATTCAATTTATACAGAATCAACTCCGCCAGAGTGTATTCAGCAGTGTGCTTCATCATCATGTACTGACAGTATCAAAAAAGAGTATGAACTGATGACAATCAATGAAATCTTCCATGGGAAGGTGAGGAAATCAGGACTGATCAGAAAATTGATTGGAACTGTAATTTTGATTGATTAAAAAATTTCTTGTAAATGTATTATTTAGGATTGTTGATTTCAGTCCTTTAGAGTTGAAAGTTCAAGTTCCAAGACCCCATAGTACAATGCTATGGTTTCTCTCCCCCCCCCCCNNCCCCCCCCTTTAAAGCCAGGTACTCACACTCAAATCAAGTAAGGATTGGAAGCTGAGTCAAGAGTGTCATTCTAGGAATATAATAGTACATAGTGCAAACCAATTCCTAATTCACGCTACCCACAGTCTGCACAACCTTTGTCATCAGAATCAATCCAGATGCATGCTGTCCAGGGTTAATACATCTCCTTGTATAATTAATGATAATTAATGTTTTTGAAGACTTTGTTTATAACTTTTTAAAACCTCAGCTTCAATTCATGACATGATAGTTGACAAGAAAAGGGAAGCAAATGAAGGCTTCATCACAAAACATGTCATATTATAAAGAGTCTAGAGTGACATTCTTTGGCCCAGCACTCGGAAGCAAAATATAATTAAGTGGTTGATGTTACGGTAGTCGAGTGCAGCCTCTTCTTCTGCTCACAAAATCAACACTTTTCAAGACCAGAAGATGAAAAAATAGTGAATTTTACATTACATTTTCATGACATTTCAAGATTTTTAAGTCTGCCTTTTGACTCTGTTGTATGCTATGATCATTTTGTACCCCTCAGAAAATTTTGAAATCTGGAATTCTTCAGGAAAATAATTTCCAAAGTGAAACATGAATTGTGTTCATCCAGGTGGCTGTGCCTTCTCATGATCTTACCTCATCTTTCTCTTCAGGATGACTTCCCTGGGCTGTTGGCCCTCATCAACTTGTATATGGACAGTATAGAGATAGATGTTGACACACGTTGCACCATTACACAGTATCTCAAGCTCATATCTCAGAGGGCCTCAGGTGAGTTGAGCTTTTACATCTGTTATGAAGTAGGGCATGGCAGCTTGACTCTAAAAGATCAAGTGGAGTCGATTGTATGATTAATTGACTCGGTGAGTCAGGCACGACTCTAAAGATCCGATCCTCAAGCTTGAGTCTGGCTCGACTAAATGTTTATCGCATCACATGTTCATCATGGAGTTAGCACGGGCTGAGTATGTCGCAGCTTCTATAAATACAAATTATGGGAGGTTGTTTATGTTAGATAGTAAGGATGGGAAGAAGGGAAAGAGTTAGTAGTAGAAGTGGGGACCTGCCAGGAGGAGTAGGGTGACAGAGCACACGATAAGGTTTGGCATGGTACTGTCAATGCTAATTTATGAGCCACTGTCCATCTCTTTGTGTGCATGTGTGAATACTCAGTGTGTGAGTATTTATGAAGCCACATGAAATTCAGTTACAGAAGAAATGAAAGGGCCTACTTGTTTATAGCATTCTCGCATAGTTTTCATTAAATTTTGTTTAATACTGTCAAATTACACTTTATTATACTTTTCATAAGATTTTATAATAAAATTGCATTGTTTCTTACATTCTTCCTGATAAAATTAGAACAATAAGTAAAATAAAAAAAAACCAAAAAACCAAATGAAACGACCCTCAAAGGCAAGAAAACAATGCCAGCCATGAGGAGGGTGAAAGCTGGGTGATTTATGCTGACACTGTGTAAACAGATCATTGTGCGAGTCAGTCCTTAGTCGATATTATAGCTGCATTACCAGTCTTTTTTCCTCACAAACTGAAAAAGCTTGTTCAAAAGATCGAGCTTTAGTCTATCCTATGGCTGCCTTTCCAGCCTTTACCGTGGACTTTCTTTCCCTCATGAACTGAAAAGGCTTGAGTTCAAGAGATCGAGCTTTAGTCGATTCTTATGATCCTTGCCGCCAGAACATCGAGTTGGGTCGACTTTTCAGAATGAGGGATCGGCCCACCACTATTATGAAGTAGTTGATCAGTAGGGGTGTGTTTCTGTATGCAATTCCAGTAAAATGTAGATGAAACCATGAAAAGATTGAGAAACAATGGATTCTTAGGCACCAATAGCTCTGCCAGTGCCTCTCTCAGGGTTTGAATCACATACTGACGGTCTTAGAGAGAGTGTGTCAAACCTACAACAATTGCTGACTATTCAGATCCATTAATTTCAGTGATAGTATTAAATACCTGATAGGAATTGTTGCTCATGTCATTACACTCCAGGCACTTACTGCAAGTTTATACGGTCTGCTATTTCATTTCTTGTTAAGCTTACAGCAGTCAAGAAATTGTGTCACAAAAGATTCATATTGACCTCCTATGTCCCGTGGGCACATTGCAATATGCAGTAGAACACGGATAATGCATACATCCTGGGACCGACCAAAAGTGTACATATTAACAGAAGTACATAATATTAATCATACATGTACCCTTAGAGAAGAAAAATTGGGATAAAATATACTGTACTCCATATCCGTTTTTATGTACTAAGCGTGTCTGTATTAATTGTTCTGCACTTTTAAAAATCCTTTCAGTTTTAAAATCATAGAAGGGGAGACCTAGTGACCACTGTCAAATTTTGATAGCAAATTTCTATCTGACAGTTTAGACTCGCAATCAGAAGGTGCAAAACAGTTATAATTATGCTGATGTGCTGTAAAACTCAAACTCCAACAAACAAACATACAAGCAATTGTTCAGGAAGCTTTTGTTCAGAATTTGAGATGTATCGGTGGGGGGTGTCATTTGCGATGGAGCTGATTTATTACAAGTGAGAAAAGGACTATTTTTTAAGGGCACGTGCGGCAGAACAAGGTGATTTTCATTAATAAAGGGAACTTTGTCATTTTGGGGTGAAAAATGGGTCACGTAGGGCCAGGAAGGAAGATAAACTGGGGGTTTTCGCAATTTCCTTCCTCTGTTGCTATGGAAACGCCAATTGTTTGGCCGCCATATTGGAAAATATGGATGACTTTTGCATAACTTTGAACCCTTCGATCTGGAGAACAATACATGGTAGGATGCTGTTTTTTTTTTCATTTGAAAGATCACTTTATTTAAAATAGAATGTCACAGGCTTTTTTTGATTTCTTGGATAGTTTTTTTTTATAATTTTTTTTAAAATGTCATAAAAACACATAGACATTTTTGAAAATTTTCAACTTTAAAAATTAAAAAAAAACACCAGAAACACAAGATATCAAAAAAAGCCCACGACATTCTCAAAACAGGGGCTTGGAGAGTTGTTATGCAAAATTTTATGTAAACTGGACCAGAAAAAAGTCAGATCGAAGGGATAGAGTGACGAAAACTGTGATTTTGAGATACTTGACGATAAAGATTACCCGATAGATGCATTTGATAAAGGGTAATCATTTCCTTTTACATCAAAATACACTTTTTGAGACAAGTATCATGAAAATAACTTCAGGATTCGATAAAGGACATGTTGCTGTTTAAAAAACTGCCTTAAACTCATTTTACACAATTTTACCCAATTTTACCCCTACAGGGTGCCGCACTTGCCCTTAATATAAAAAGAGGCAGGTTGTAGTAACAGAATAATGTAATACAGTAAGCATGTTTTTCGCTTTAATGCCATGCACATTCTGTAATAGGCATTAGAAAATTTGTAAGAAGCTAATGGATGTACGAAGTGTTTCGTGGTAGTGCCTGATTCAAGCTTTTATAGTAGAATGGAATTGTTGACTTTGGTGGGGGAGTCATTATGATGGCCAGATAGCATTTTAAAAGTTCTGATACTGCTGTTCGAGATAGTTTGATCTTTAACATTCGTTTGCTTTGTGTAAATTTCAGGGAAACTGCAAACCAGCGCAAAGTGGATGCGCACCTTTGTCATGGAGCACCCTGACTACAAGAAGGATTCTGTTGTCTTGGACTCAATCGCATATGACTTATTATGTAAGATAGCAGACATCTCATGTGGCAAGGTCACAGACCCCAGCCATCTCTTTGACCACACCACCAGAACATCGGACAGTATCCCAGAGGCCGTGTCCAACGCAGAGGAATACCTTCACAGGAAGTCACTGCAAACTAATTCTGGGACCAAACTTACTTCTCCTTCTAGATTATCTGCGACATCCAATGATATTAAATCAGCCCCTGTGAGTTCCAGCTCATTAGCAAATGGACAGTGACCGTTCAGATTTTTATTTTTTTATGTTGGTAAGCATGGTCATGTTAGCCCTACAGACATTATGACACAATAACAGTTAAGGGTTTTTCAAAGTTTGCTTGCCCAAATCTCTCTGTGTGCACTCATGCATGCTTAATACAAGATTCATGAGACACTTGAGTTTTATTGCAAGCAGATATATATTTCATAATGTCCACAAGGTAAATCTGACCAAAGAATTACTATTGCTATGGAACTCACAAAATGTTTCAAGATAATCCTACTTATGTAATAACCATTGTGGTGTGGGACACAAATCTGTACTATGAGATCCAAATCTACACCAATGTATGTGTGAGATTATCCCATCATGCCCTTCCCAGCTGAGAGAAAAAGGCAACAAATGAATCTGCCTGGAATCAGACTGGCAGTTGACTCAGTGAGGCAGTAGACCTACAAGGTTAGTTAGTTGACATGATCAGGTGTTCTCATGGGGATGGAGTCATAGCTGTAAAAGTAGTTTTGTAATAGGCGTGTTTGAATGCGTTTATCTCACTGCCAGTTGCTTTTGTTACATGTGTGGTCAAGCGTATTAGGTCACAGAAGAGAGAGCATAACCAGGAAATTATCAAAGCGGTGACAGTGTCATAAAGATAATGGCTATCCTGCTCACTAATCACTAATGTTAAAAAGCGTCTTTGTTCAAAGTAGTACTGACCATTGTCCATTAGTTCAGAGAAAACAAATTCTGCAGTACTCTGGGATGGAACCTGTTCCGACATTGTCAGTTTCTGATGACTTTGATAGCGTCTCTGATGGCGCTTTGTTCCTTGCAAGTTTCCTAGGATCCTATAGTTTTTGATGACTTGGTTCCTTCCCTGATGATGATATCCCTGTTCGCTGTTTACATAGGGGAGGTAAACAAATCAGATGAGAAATCTCATTCTGCCTTGTGGAAGGATAAGAATGGACCGTCTGGCCACCTTGGTAGCCTCAGCTTAAATATAACTTATAATTTTATGAACATAGTGTAAGCTAATTCAGCAATCTTAGAGAAGAGCCAGTCCTTTAAGTTTTAGAGGTGAGGATAGTTTAAAGTGCCTAACTTAGAAAAGTGTATTGACATGGGTGGCATTTCAAGCATAAGGACATGCTTGAATTCCTTTTATTTGTTCGAAGTTGTGGTAGTTTGTCTTTTTGAAGAATAGTTTTAAATCAAATTGGTGGAAATTAAGAACATTTCCATTTATCTCAAGTTTTCATTAAATATACCATGTATCAAATTAATTAGCTACTGCTGTTATAAAGAATATAATGCTTTGCCTAGATCTGTTCTTTATGTCAGTATTTTACTGTAGACTGAGTGGTTGGCGTGGTGGGATGAGATCGCATCCCAGTTTTTTTATACCTGTGCCTGCCAGTTCTCAACTGACAAGTCTGCCAGATTGGACAAGTCAGCTGCTTCATCATTTAAATTCATGTTATTTAGTATTGTTTGAAGGAGCTAGAGATCTGGAAGAATAAATTGTGATCCATGCACATATTTTTAGAGTAAGATTTTGGCTTTGCTCATGTGGAGCCTATTTCAGTTTGTCCTTTGTGTCAAAAATATCATCCAGGGATGCCACTCTTCCGAGAATTCTCGGAAATCCGAGAACATCGGCGGCTCTGACTCTGAGAATGCCATCCGAGGTCCTTTCGAGACCCCGTGGAGACTCTCGGAAGAAGTAAATTCCCAAGATCGGAGTTTTACAGGAAGTTTCTGTACGGCCGCCATGTGGATAGATCAGCTCTTTGAAAGTAGAAGTTTCAGATTAGAGACACCAAGTCCACATGATTTTCCGCGATGCCGCAAAAGTTTCAGAGAATTTTACAAAAAGTGAGTGGCATCCCTGATCATCTCAATCAAACCTAATCAAGGCTGTGCCTTAGTCAATATCAAATTCAACCAATTTATTTAACTGAAACTCAGACCATTGTAGTACATAGGTGCACAACATATGAACTTGTTTCAAGAGTGCACTCGCATTACTGGCCTCTAGAGTGAGTACTCATTTTCAAAATCTGAGTTTGACAATATCTATATTAATAAAGGGAAGCATTACACATCGCCACAATCCTTTCTTTACTCTGACTGTATAACTATAACCCATTGTGTGGCCATCGGATTTCATGCACTGATCAACTATAAGTCAGATGAAACCTACCAAACTGAAGGCATTGCAGACTGTTCATTTCAGTCAGTAAGTCTGGATTTCCACTAGGTTTGAATCCAACTTTGTAATGACCTATTTGGCCCACTGTTAGGATGTTATTCTCCCCTAATCACCATTGGCAATCCCTTTCATATAACAGGATTATCAATACTGCTGTTTTCACTAAGTTTACTTTATTTTCTAAAATTGATATTTATTGTGCAAAATTTACAAGCCTTGATTCCCAAATGACCCCTGACACAGTCTAGACAATAGGCTTTGTGCTGTCATAGATGGTCATGCTTTATGCATTATCTTTCAGTGTGGACTTTTATTTGAATATCCTGCAGATATAGATTTCATAATATCCACAAGGTAAACCTGTAATCTCACTAGCTAGCACTACCTAGTAGATCAATATGGCGTTGCCATATCAATTTTGATTGTCACCAATTTCAGAATTATGAGCACTTACTCTAGTGAACATTAGGAAATATTGATTAAGGCACAGCTGTAGAATTTTTGTTTCATGATTTAAAAATGCCAGGCCTGTGAACTGTGTATGATGCATGTCACAATGACCAAGTGCATAGGCAGTGCTGTGATTTTGAAGTTAATTTTTTTGTGATCAGTCTTGTTTGTGGAAAGTTAGTAGTTTTCTTGAGAAGTTTACTGCACAAAGCAATTTTCCCACATTTGTTGCATTTTTAGAGTGTTTGTGTCTGCTTTTAAATAGAATCAACGTTTGTATTTTACTTATTTATTTTGTTGCTTGTTATGCCATGAAACAAGACGTGGAAATGGGGAAGGGTTGTTAAAACTGAGCATCATTACGATTTAATGATTTGTTACCCTGATAATGTTTAAATCCCTCTGGCTAAATTTAGATCATTCATTTTGTAATTGACTGATCTGAATATCAAATCATCTACTACATTGTGAAGCAGAGCATGGTCTTTTTTGACCAAGTAATGTATACAAGTAAGGCAGCACTCAGCTGTCACTTTGTGATAATTTTGCTTTTGAAGTTTTGTTACATTTTTCTTGTCATAGGGCTAAACATTTGTGACACCAAGATAAGCTTTTATGTTGCATAATTTATCATTGTACTTAATTTTGTATTTCGTTCCCGGTAAGTCTCTAAATACACTAAAGTGCAAGATTATTTTAACCTTTGATGTACTTCATTAAACACTAATGCTTCGCATACGTCCTGGTGTCAAACAGACCCCATGTTCCTAAAATGCACTTAAAGTATGATGTTTAATCAGCCTCAGGATGTAGGACTAGGGGCAGATGATGATAAAACCCTCCTTAAAAGTATAATCTCTGTCAGATCCCAGAATGTATGTCTTGGGATATGACAACAAAGTCCTCCCTAAACATAAGTTATAAATGCTATTTTTCAGACTCCAAAATATAGGGATAGGAACAGCAGAAAAACATGTGCATTTGTGAGCATATGCATGCACATTTTAAACTTTTAAAACTGTGGAAAGATGAGCAGTGATGTTATTGAGAAATACCTAAGATTTCAAAGAAAAATTTTCATAAATAAGATAGCTTCTATAGTCCACGTAGACCCATTTAGTAAGGGTAAGATTAATGATTTTTTTTCTGCTTTAAAACCAGATTATGTGCTTTTCCACCACTGTAAATACTCTCTGGACTTAGGTGTTTAGGTTCTTTCCATGCTCTGAAAACTCATGTCTAACATTACTTCTGTGTATAGAACTTCAGTACTTCAGGGTTAGCCACAGAGAAATCCCCATCTCTAAACAGGATTATGGTATCCTTTTTCTTGATTTTTGATAGATAATAATAAGTTTTTAATCTCAGAAAGTTTCTATTAGTATAACAATTTTAGAGTATTGATTAATCCATATGCAAGAAGAATTTAAAATGCATCACTTATGTTTCATTTTTCTTTGGTGTAATTTATTAGGTTTCTTTCAAATTCATAGATTTCTTCCCATTTCACTGAAAACATGGCCAGGAAACCAGCACAGAACAATGCTGAATAAATATTCTTCCTGCGCAATATGTGTGTGGGTTTTGTTTTCCTAAAATTACGAAGGAAAAATAAAATTTTTTTTTGACAACACACATCAGAACTAAAATGTTTCCTTTATTTTTGTGCCATTATTAACACTAAGCCTCCAGAAGAGCAAATGTGCCTGGCAGTGGCATGGCATTGCGCCATGTTTTTCATTTGATTGGGTTACTTGCTGACTGAGCAATACCAGATACCCATTCATCCAAGGTGTGTGGCCTGAGGTCAGCCTTCGCATCACATGTGGCTAGTTACTGGAATGACTAATTTCGACTCTTGGCTAGATTGATTAAGCCCCCCACCCCTTCCCATCCCCACATTGGTAATATATTGACTGCCTGCTGCAACATTCCTGTAACATGTAATTTGTATATCTAAAGAAGCACTTACAAGAATATTGCACCCAAGCATTGATATCCATCCAAGGACTCGTGTATTTAGAGACTTAAGATGGGATGATTTATGTTTCATTATTCATCAGTAAAAGACAAAACTGATAATTTACCAGAGAAAATGGTATGACCTCATGACCTCAAACTTTCAGAGACCCAAACTGTAATCTGGTTCACAAGTAAATTTTGATACAGAAATTGTTGCCGATATGCAACAAGGACTTTGTGCTATCTGTCTCTGTGTTATAACATGGATGTGACGCTCACCTCGGGTGCAGACAGTTGATTATCTGTGCCATCGTGGAGGATGAAGTCACGGTCTGCACTTGAGGCACTATAGAGGCCAAGATAGCACTTACACCCCTATGCAGTACCAAAGACAAAATAAGAGACTAGGGTCAAGCATTTTCAATTAAGGGGGGTGGGTTTTCAGAGTATAAAATGTTTGAGGGCATGAGGTCCCACAGAATATGAATGAGCATGTTTATTTTTTAGCAGACTGGAAGATATGCCCCATCTAGCATGTGTGATAGATTGAGCTGGAGTTCAGATCGTTGAAAAGGGGGGGGNGGGGGGGGGGGTGTTCACAAGGTTCTATACTTTGTTTATATTGTAAATGCTAAAAATTGGAAAGCTTTGTGGAAATGATCAGCGTGTTCACACAATTCCAAAAATGCCAGCAGTGCATGCAAAAAGCTTACTAAAATGCAAAATGTTATGTTAAGAAGCATTTGTTATGGCAGTGTATTACCCTCAAAGGGGAAGCGCTGCATATACCTTATTGGCATGAACGTGATATAATTGTCTACCTTCGGTAGCAATATCAAACTCACATGAATTTCTTTTGAAATCTTTTGTCTTGCATCTTTGTTGCAATACAATTTTGACTTCTTGAGTCCCCAAAATCATTGGAATTCCTAGTAGTAGTAGCATAAAGCAATGAATCGCTGTGTTGCTTTTCGCTGCCACTGTTTTTGTTTTTGTCACGTGACCACTCAGTCAGTTCCAATACACATGAAAAAGTTGTAGTAGTTCTATTCCAGTCAGGAGGCAGAAAACAGTCCAAGAATGGAAAGTGAATCAGATTTCCGTTTTTTATTTCAATGCGAATGAAAATTAGAATCATGTGAACCCCTGTCATGTCCACACTCCATGAAGAGCAAAGGTGACCACAAAATTTAGACTCTTATTTTACAGGAAAAAAAAAGAATTGGTTTATACCCATAAGATTTTCAGCATTTATTTAGATGACTCTGGTCTTTTCATGATACAAGCTTCACAGGGCTAACTTCAATATGTGAGAAAGTAATGATTTATGAAAATTAGTGAATATTCAAGTTTTAGATTCTGCATGGTTTAGAAACTGGAGATAAACTGAATAATGACTTAGCTATTTGCAATATTCATCTGATTCATCATTTCCGACTATGTCCTCACCAGATTCATGATTTGTGTAGCAATCGAGGTAAACAGGTCGGAAGTCCCAGACTAAGTTTATGTGCAGGTACAAAGTGACGTTGTGTTTTTTCACTATCACATTAATCAGCAATCTATCCACCTCTTCTAGAAGTTTGACATCATAATTCTACATATAAATGTGTTTAATTATTTCCCATGTGGTTGATATACGAGTGCTGGTGGCTGTAAGAGAAAAGTTGGTCCATCTTACCATCATGGAAGTTTCAGACTGCACTTAATTGTCCTGGGGCCGAATGCACAATGCTGCCCGTTGTTTGTAACTATGGGAAAAATCATTGATGTTTTGGGGTTTTCCCATAGTTATCATTAGATCATAAGATAAAGTAACACAGCATTATGCATATGGGGCCAGGTCTGCTTGCACATGAAAAGTATCATCCTGTTCTCCATTAAAAAAGATCGCATCCATAATGGTTCAAACTATGTATTATGTTATTAATAACTTTGACTTGTATTTCAAGTTCACTTAATGTCTGCCCAGCCCACAGTTGCAGTTGGTAAATCTACAACTGGTGACATACATGACACAAATAAATATATGTCATATATATCAGGATATAAATCTTCACAATGATATACAGTGGAACTCTGTTAACCCAGACATTGCTTAACACAATCCCCTGCTTAGAACAATTCCAACTTCTAGTCCCAAATGTGTTGATTATTAGTAGCCTGGTTCAAAGGGCGGGTGTGTTAGAAAAGTTCCACTGTATATTCAATAGTTACACTCAGTATCAATAACTTGTCTCCATTAGCACTCCCATCTATCAAAGCAAGTACTCTTCACAATTCCTGCTGAATCTTGTCACACACTTTTCAGTGACTTTGGCCACCTAGGTAAAAAGGTCTTTCATGTAGAATGTCTTCATTTCAGTATGCAAGAAATCACAGTGTGGGTCAAAATTTATAACAGTGGCACAAATGAATATAAACATTTGTTTTACAATCAGCCTCTGTGGAAAAATGTTTACAAATCGAAGCCTTTTCTTTTCTCCAATTCTCTGTGTTCAAATTGATGTAATCAATGTGTCAGATATGTGTCAAACTCAAAACTTTTTTTTCGTAGAACACATGAGTTAAAATACTTGGTGTAAAACTTAAGAAACCCCCCAAAAAAGTTAAGTTTGCTGGAATTCTAAGGTCATTTGCTTGGGTGTAGCTTTGACAGTGTGCCTTGTGGGATTAGATCATGTCTTGCACTCAGTCAAAACGAGGCCTTGTGTCGCTAGACCAGGAACTGAGATACCAGTACCAGTTTCAATATCGAATTTTTATATGGTGTGAAACTGAAAATAAGATCATTTCTTTACACAAAAATATTGATTTTATGGGCAAGTGATTAACTGTTCAAGATAAATATGAATTTTTGTGGGGCTGATTTGATGACTATTATTGTGAAAAATTATTCTGCAATCACGATTTTCTCAGAATTTTCCCACTGTATGAGGATGACCTTCTGTCACTTTAAACAACTATATTTTAATCTAAGTCAGAACTTTTTTGCACCTAATGAAAGTACCAACACTAAGCTTTTAGACCATACCAGAACTCAATATGATCAAAAAGTGACGCTGACCTCATTTGACTGGCCACACAGCATATTGTATGCGTCCCATCAGTTTCAATGAGACTGAAGAAATAGCTTTGTCCTTTGTTCCCTGCTTTTAAGGAGCATTTAAATCTGTGGACATTTTCATTTTCTATCCTGTATGTTGATGGTCAAAGGACCTTTATAATTGCTAGCGGTAATACTAGTTGTGATTGTGGGCCATTCCTCAGTACCATATAAAGAGGCTGCTTGGTTTTGTTATTTTATCTAGTATTTCTATCATAGGCAATTCATGTGCTGGATTTTAGCCACTGTCATTGACCATGTTCCTGCAGGTAAAAACTGAGTTTACGTAAACAGCATATGACAAACTGTCGTCAAAAGAAACATTTTGTGTGGGATGACGTTCTGTTGACTTTGCCAAAGAAATTGAGGAGCATTTTTCCAAAGCTTAGTAGGTGCAGTCTTAAAGCTCTTGAAATCAGAGGAATTTCAAATTGCTCTTCAAACGGTTTGTTGTCTTCTATAAGACTTATTCTTAAAGTAATTCAGATTTCAAGCTCAGTTTTGTTATGAATGAACAAAGATAGAAATGCATCTCTGATTACATTACAGATTCACTTCCCAAGTAAATGCATTTATTTAGCTTTGGAAAATTTTCACCAGCTCATGGTTCATGCTTCCATCAGTGTGGACTTCCAGAAGCTTGACTTGTGTCTAATACAGTCAAGTCCGCTTAACTCCAGTTCGCTGAGACCACCCCAATGAGTTGGAGAAATCAGAATTCGACTCACGATTTCCAAGGCGAGTCAACCGTATGTGAGCGAGCGAGCACCCTGGGGGGGGGGTCACGAGAGCAATAATTCAACAGGGGAAGTAACTAAGATGGCATATTGGGGAAGTATTTTAAATGGAATTATTTCTTTTTATAAGAAATCGCACTTGAGTAGTAGATTAATAGATGAAGAGGCCGCCGCTTTTTCCACTTGTTCCCGGTTTTTTAAGATCGTAGAAAGCATGCTAGCGGGAACGCCATACTTCTCAGCTATGACATTCTTCGACATCGCACCTCTGTCCATTTCCTATGGCATGTTAATATTCGACTCAATGGAAAGAGTCTTGAGGTTTCTCTTCATGGGACTAGAGGAAGCCATTATTTAGAGGACAAATTCAACAACCGTACGCGAGTGAGCGAGCACACTGGGGAGGTCACGAGGACAGCCTCTTGTTTATTTACCGTCACAGTGCAATGGGCCAGATGCGTTGTATATATACACTGCTGCCGAGATGTTTAATTATCGATTGATTTTTCAGCACCGCCAAGCCCTCCCACATTCCACACCCCCCCCCCCNCCCGTGTCTAATTAGCGGTGGTGTTATAACACACACCCTACTTATTTTGCTGCGGCGAGTGGCACTCAGAGTGTCCAGTTTTATTGCTCTCTCTATCCGCGGCACTGTTACGTTTGATTTTCAAGCCGTTGGCGTTGTTTGGCACCACGCAGGGAGAACGCCAGGAGGTGATTTTGCCTCAGTGATAGCGGTGGGCAGTTGGAGTAATCAGAAATTGGCGTTAATTACTTCTTGTTATGCAAAGGCAATTAATAGACGCAAAGAAGAAAAAAAACCTATAATTTCTCTTTCTTTCGACTAATAAGAAATTGGAGGTATCCAATTTCGACATACATGGACTCGACTGTACTTGTAAGTCACATATCTGTATGTGGAATATACATATGAGGCTCATAAAAAGTGCAGTAGAACCTTGAAATAAAGTATGCCCTTGGTGTGTGAAAAAAAAGTATACCCACTGTTGAGGTATACTTTATATCAAGGTCTACCTGAACAATGAAAGGACAGAATAACAATGAATACATGCTTGTGAAATTCATACTTAATAACAAGATACATTTATTAAATGAGAACTTATTGAGGTTCCACTTAATTTGAAATTTGAATGTCTGAGGCTCAGAGGGTTGGTAACTTGGAAAGATTTTAATGCACCATTTAAGAAGTCAATATTATTTGATAGCATCTTAGATTGAAGAACATAAAACTGAAATCAGTAATAGTGTGTATGGATGGATTTTTAGAGATTTTCCTGTCAGTGTTGAAGAACTTTTTTTTTTTGTATTCCACACATGGGAAATTTTCACCATTTATCACAGTGTTCATGTACATGCCTGTTTATCCAGCTTAGGGAAAATTCAGAATTTTCTTTCCGTATGAATCGCATTCAATGTTTTCAATAAACAGATGCTTTATTTTGGTTAACTGTTATCTTTGTTCATATAATTGGTTGTCTCTTGTCATTACTATGGTCATGAACACAATCATTTTTATTTTTAGAATAAGGGGGTATCCAGGTGCATGGATTTTTTATGGTTAGGCAAAGCTTCCTTCTGTCTGCAAAACTGTTATGAAATTGTGAAATGCTGAAAATCATCACACAACTGCTGCAGTTTACCCAGATTTAATCTAATGTTATAATACAATGTACCGTTGGGGTATTAACAGGGTTACTGTAATGGGAGGACCGTGTGTGATAAAAATCAAAGGGAGGGGGGGTCAAAATAAATAATTAGATGAAATTAAGTAAATAAATTAATAAAATATATTGATAAGAACTGATAAATAATTAAATGTAACATAGAAAGTTACCATGAGGGAAGAGAGCAAATTAAACATTACGCATATAAAAAATAAAGAGCCTCTTTAGCTATTTATCTTTAGATGACATCAAGTCCAGGTCATTGCTACATTATAACTCATCACATGCCTAAGAACTGGATTGAGGAGGCAGTTTTATCAGTTACTCAGTGACATTACAGGTAGACGACGATAAAATTAAGAAACACATGACCATTAGATCAATTGATCATTCATTCATTTCTGGCACTACATCTGATCTTGGCCTGTCCTTGTGAAGAATAGCTAGAGCCCGCTACTATTACACCAAACTATTAAACAGTAGATTAATGAATTATAAAAGTGCTACCATACAATTATACTATTTCTTCAAAGGCAAAGCCTATTTAACAGCTGACAGATGATGAATAAGAAAGCTAATATATCTATGTATAAAATGCTAACAAAATTTTCACCAGTGAAAAAATGATATGTTCATACTTTTTATTATTCATATCCATAGTTAAATAACAACAATTTCAGGGTCTAAAGAAAAGAATAAGACTTTGAAATCAAGAGGAGCAATGGAGCCACGTGTTGTGAAAAAGTTGCAAATTAATAAAGCTAATGAGACAATGATACACTCTATTAATTTATTTGATATGATATTTATTTATTCATTTTAATTATTTATCATGTTCTTAACAAAAGAAACCAATACAGCTTAAATGGGTGGACTTGAGAAAATATGAAATGAAAAGGAAGGACCAGAGGCCATATTATGCCATGAAACTTCGTTCATGTGGAGGGGGCAGTAGCTCAAAACAAAAAACAATAAACATCTCAAATTAAAACAATGCATTAATGAGAGGAACTGAAGACAATGACTGAAAGTATGTAAACAAAGGCTCTCTTCAGCGAGCCAGTTTGCTCCCAAATCTTGGAACCAGCAATGCTCTACGCGGCATGCGGCATACGGCTCAGTAAGCCCTCTAGTCAATAATAGAACTCTGTGGTTGTAAATAAAAAAAGTACCATCACTTCGCACAGTCCAGCATCGCTTGCTCACTTTTGGTCTCATCTATGATCTATATGCTATGGGGTTGACCAGTTCTGAGCATGAATTTAATGTTTGAAAAGGCCCATAACGTCCTGTGATAGAACTAAAGAAAAACCCTCTCATCCAATACAGTGAAATTAAGGGTTATCATGCTCACTGAAAACTCACCAAAGAAATGGAAAAGAAATGACATTCTACTGAAAATAGATCTAGATGTGAACAATAACTAAAAGTGTAATAAGTCATCAAAAGAGGATGGACATATGTAGGACATACTCTTCAAAGAGATGACATGAGACTTGCAAAGTAGATCCTTAAATGGAGAATGTTACAAAAAGAAACACAGGCTGCCCAAAAGAACTCTGAAAAAAAACTCTACTGAGAGAGACTGGAGAGATTGGACTCGAAAGTGTTCAAGAAATTTAGAGATACAGGACAGAGATGAATAATGTCATGCAGAACTGGCCCTATGTGCTAATAAAGGCACCTGAATGATGTAAGATGTTCACTGATCACGTATTGTTACATATTGGTTGTTGTAGAGGGTGCATGAAGGTGACTATCAGTGTTGATATATAATGGAAGTACTATAAAATACATATACACTATGTTCCTCACTGAAAACAGTACTGATGCTTGCTAATGATGATATAAACAATGACACCACCATGCAGAAAAAGGATGAATTCTTATTAATGAAATATAAAACTACAGGCAATCAAGAGCTTCTGGATAAGTGCTACAAATTAACTTGGTACGGTCAACTCCTCTTAACTGCAATGCCTTTAGTGAAAGGACAAAGTTGTGATTAAAAAAGAAGTGTGATTATCCAATGACTTTTATTATACAGTATTTTGTTATGAGGAAAATATTATGACTAAGGAGAAGTTGTGATTATCTGGAATGTAATAATGTGGAGTCACCTGTATTTCAAACACACACAGTATCGCACACACTGCTTTCTATGAAAATTTCTGGACATGACAGCCAAACTTGGCATGACAAAGCCAACCAGTCAAAACACACTCCTACTCCCAGTGCTCCACCCAATTCTTTAATTTCATATCTGCCCCTGTTGACCATTAGAATGTAAACAATGTAACTGCAGGCTTTCAAGAGCCAAAGCAAATATGAAATCTGTTACATAAAGTATAGAAATGAAATATAAGGACAGGTAAAGAAAGAAAAAAAAGCACTCACTATCATTGAGTCACAAAAAAGTGCAAAATAACTCAGCCTGTGCAGTGAGTAAACAAAATTTGGCTTATTTATTTAGCTTAAACACTGTCTGGCAAGCTTATGTAATGTCACAGCGCACCTATGGTGCTGAAAGACACTAGTGTGCATATCATTAATTTAAGAGGACATGAAGCCATTTCTCTTAAGTTGCTCTGCAGATACCTTGGTGTGTAGCATGTCATCTCAAGAGCAGTGAAAATTGTACTAAAAATTCCATATCAAAAAGCAAATCAATGCATTTTTAAATGACCACTGTTTTGAACTGAACCTTCCACATGGTATGCAAGGCAGGTAATGTCTATCTGGGGATGAATTACAGTGTAGGAACTTCTTAGATCACCCACTAATCTATGTCTGTATATATGGAGTCTAGGACATGCCTTTCAATGCATGTTTTCACATAAGGCAGAAGAAATCTGTCTCTGCACATTCTGCAAGAGTCAATTTCAGTGTAGAGAAATTGATGGGAACAAGCCTTGAATAGCAGTTTTCATCCACACCATCTGACAAAAGGTCATGAACATATATTGCACTTACCCATAAACCGGTTATGGGCATCACCTACATTTAAAAGAAGCCTGAAAATTATCAAAAGTCAAAGGTGCCATTGCACTCGGGCAAATCCTGGAAAGGTGGTACAGCTCAATGCCATCTGGCAGTTCTGGCTCATCTTGAGATTGGTCAATTCTTCACACCACCCATATATCCCAAGGCACCATCTGATCCAGCAAGTTTTGTGCAAGGAGCAAAATGTTGATCCAGGTACTGGGTCCTGGTACAGACCTAAGTGCCTCTGGCATGACTGATAAGGACTTTTGTATCATCACTGTACCACTCAGCTTTCATGGATAGTTGTCCCAAGTCATCTTGAAAGGTCTTGTCAAGTTTATGCTCAGGCTGGGAATGTATAGAACCTGTGATAGAAGAAAATGACAAAACACCAGTGTCAGACCCCACAACGTCCTGGATAAACAGCATATTATGGTTGACAAATGCCACAATGCAATCCATAAACATACCACCTTTTAAATACACCACAACATCAGTAACAAACAGAACACTGCTAATGACAAACAGCAACGCATCAGTGACAAACAGCAAAGTGCTAGTGATAAACAAAACAACATCAGTGACAAAAAGCACAGTGCAAGTGATAAACAGCACGTTGGTAATGACAAACGGCATGGTAGTTTGGTACTAGTGACAAACAGCACAATACCAGTGACAAGAAGCACAGCACCAATGACATACTAACTATACAATGTAATTCAATAGTACACCACTAACAGCACACCACACAGCACAATACCCATCACAGCATAATACCAATGACAAACAGCATAATACCAATGACAAACAGTATACAGTGAAACTCGGATATAACGAGGTCGTCGGCACCGACCATCGGTGCTCATTAGAACAGATGGCTCGTTACACGCATGGTCCACTGAAAATCATGTAAAAACTGTCCTAGACTGCTCGCTGCTGGTAGAGCGGAAGTGCCTTGTCTACCCAGGAGTAAAACTGGTCCCGATATCAGAACATCTTTACTTCTGGCTTGCTTGAACCAGATAAGCAGCGCCTTATCTACATCATCATACGCCGATGGTCGCTGTCTCTTGTGATTCAGGCTGCCCTTCTCAACTGCGGCTCTGATTTTGTCGCTGTCCTTTAAAAATGTTGAAAGTGTGCTTGTTGTGATGCTGTTTTCATGACAAATTTCTGCCTTGCTCTTCTGCTTTCTCTCGACTTCTTCGATTATTTTTAGTTTTGTTTCGAAGGACAGACATTTTCTCTTCCTCGATTCCATCACTGACGTGTAAACAAAGCAATGCAAATGTTGAGAGTCGAGAAACGAATGACTGACCGATCGTAATCACCGTTTCTGCAATTGTTATGATTGAAATCAAAATTGCCTAACGCAATGATTGGTCTAAACAACAGGCTTGGTCAATCATTAGCCGAGCATATCAATCCCATCTTCCTCCCGTCGCATGGTCACATCTCCATCGCATCCTTCCCTACCCTGCTTCTTGGCCTACTGCACAACTAGTTTGTACCGGTAGGCCTAATCCTACCGGTAAATTACATAAGCGAGACAGCAAGACTTGCCTATTGTTGGCAATTGTTACGTAGCCTAAACTTTCAAGTTTCTCGCCACTGAAAGCTTTATTGCGGACGAAAGGGTTGCGAGGGCGTAATTGCAGGTCGGTTACCACGTTAGGGCCGCGTTTAGCGGATTTTGTGTTCGTTATATGAAAGCCAAGTTTACTATTACAAAGACGGAAAAAAACCGGGGATTTTCATTTTGCTCGGTACATGCGAGAACTCGTTTTATCCGTGCTCATTATATTCGAGTTTCACTGTAATACCAATGACAAACAGCACAATATCAGTGACAAACAACACAGTACTAATGCAAAATCCCACATTACAATTCTAAAACACATCGGTAAAACACAACACAAAATCAGTGTCAATCAGCACAGACTAGTGCTAAACAGCATAATGCCATTTGTTAATGTGACGCACCATTCAACAAAGCCAACTAGAAGACCTGCAAACTCAACAACCTTCACTTTGAAGACTCAACAAACTAAATTTTTGAAAGCAGTGTTCTTACAAACATACCATGTTCTTGAAAATAAAGTCCACAGAAAACCCATTCACTTCAACAGCTGCTGGTTTCTGTTCCAAACCGAACACTGTTACATTACCCAGCATCATGTAATCACTGGTGTAACCCATGTGCTGGATGGTGGACAACATGCCACACTGGGGAAGACATTGACAGAAGATAAAATAAGAAACTAAAGGGAAGTCAAGAAAACTCTTTTAACACTCTGAATATCACAGCCCAGCCAAGGCCCCTCTTATAATGTTAATTCGTGAAAAGGTTAAGTCATGTTTTTGCGGCACGGGAACACCAAGGTAACTTCAAATTAAATGCAACATTGCATCTGGTACAGAGCTTTATCCCCCACCATGTAAATCCCTGTTCCTATGGTCTTCAAGCAAAGCCATGATGCACAACCCAAATTTTTAAACTCTAAAAGTACATACTTGTAAAGATCAGACTAGATCAGACTGAAATATTGCTCTTCTGAGTTCAAAGAGTTAAGACAATTCTTTCTGTATTGAGATACTGCTGGTTCTCTTGGTTTCACCCACCTGTGAGGCAATAAATGTGACCAGAGTATAGCTGCCATGCTCATAGCTATCTGCAATATACAATGGAACATCAATATTTATTATCTCTATAAGTACAAGTATACTTCATTATTAGGTATGAAAGTCATATGTACAAATTCATTACTATGTGCTGGAGATCAGAACCTGTAAATGGCAACAGCACACTGAGCTGAGAATGTCACTGTGTGACCCTGCATGCTGATATAAAATAGTATAAAGTTAGTGGGAGGGGAGAGGATCATTGATCTGGATACAAGACATAAACTACATTAATATTATGCTGCATTCCGGATAAACAAATTTGATTACTTCAGTAAGTTGACCATGAGAGAATCCTTTTACTCTAGCACTTCTTCTCTACTTATTCACCAGGGTCTACAGAAGGCAATGAACTGACCTTTCTGAAAAAGCTAAGAAAAGCTTTCATGCGACTAGTCTTAGCCAACCAAGGCCTCTACAGGCTAAAACAAGCCAAAACCAGCCACTTTTTGCAGCTCTATTTTCCAATCACAATGCTTGTTAACCAATAACTATAAGCAGTACTCAGTCATTCACACTTTCAAACCTCACTATAAAGCCATGGCAAATATGGGACCGTTTGTCCTTGCTGGCTTTATGAGAAAGTCAATTATGTACGACCTGCATCTGATCCCAGCTAACTTTATCACTAAAGAAGGCTCTGGTTTGATGATCTTCATTCGTATAACAAAGCACTGACCTAAGGAATCCCCATCATCCAAGTATATTTCTCCTGTGGCTTCTCCACTCTCACTCTCAGGCAAGGCAACCAACAGCCAGAATGGAAGTTTACGACTGAGAAAGAAAAACATCTTTCTGTGGATTCTTAAACGACAAATGATCTCTAGTATGACATAAAGGCAAATATACTTTCCATCTACATGCAGTCACTTTATCCTCTATAACAAAGTCTATGCCTGAGGTGAGCTTCATATTTATGGTATATCATAAAGGCAGGTAGTGCATACATCCCTAAGTCATTCCTGTGACGAAATGCAACATTCCACTTTATGCTGACTTTCTCTCAATTTTTCTAAACTACATATCTTATTGTAGTAAACATTATTTTCTCTCATGAACTGTCAAAGTTGTCTAGATATGTTAGAAGTATAAACTGTTCTGGCGCTTTGTTGTTTATGTTGCATCAAGAGAGAATACCTGAAGCACTGATCTCAAATGTGTAATTTAAACCCTGAAAATATACTTCTCTTGGTCAATAACAAGCCAATTACACACAAAGAGTACAGCAAGTATTAGGAACACTTTTCATAACAGTCAGGTTATACGAGATGGAGTATGGGAAGAGCGCTATACAATCAATCCTCTTTATCACACTAACTCAGCATTGCTAGTTGGTGTCATATCAACACATTTGTTGTCTTAACTCATTCCGTGCCAATCGACGATATATCGTCGATAAACGTTGCCGTGGCTGCGCCAGTCGACGATGTATCGTCGATATCAAAACCTACTTTTGTTTTGCTACTACAGGTCTGGTTTGAAACTGTTTAGTACTTNATACCACTAACTCAGCATTGCTAGTTGGTGTCATATCAACACATTTGTTGTCTTAAACCCCTATAAAGCCAAACATTCAATTTAATCATATTTAACACTGTGTATACCACAGCCACGTCCCTTTTAGTCCCAAGGCCTCTCTTATGATGATGTCGCATATTTGCAGATTGGTGCAACTAAATAAACTTTACAACTGGATGCAATATGACTGTGATACAAACAGTGTTACAATCACTAAAGTGAGGCATCATTGTAGTTTGCACACTGCTGCACCAAAGAAGTGAAATATACTAGTACAGTCAACTCCATAACTCTCAACTCCTTACGAGCATAGAAAAAAGTTGCCATTAAATAAAGCTGTGATTATCTAGGAACTCTTATTGGGATATACACCATTCATGATATATGTGGAAAATGTTGCTATTACGAGAAAGCTGCAATTATCTGGATTGCAAGTAACGCAATTAACTGTATCTCATTTCTGACCACAGCTTTTTGTCAATTGCAGTAAGTGTCACTAAGTGCAGTTCTGTACCCAGTCCACATACCTCAGTGTTGTCGTAAGAGCTGGTTCCTGCATGGGTAGAATGTATCCTCCCCTCACATGCAAATTGATCACGTCCAGTGGTGCTGCTAATTGGACATACTGACCCACTTCTTTCAAAAGCTCACCAGAGTAGAAGTCATACCAACGGTCTCTTGGAAAGTAAATGTACACTGCCCGCTCATTCTGCAGAGTAATGATGCTACTGATGACTGCATGGTGTGGTAAGCTTTGGCAACAATGCTCTGCTTGTATCATAGGGGATTTGCACTTGGCTCTTGTCCTCATTTCTTCCAACTCCTCCCAGCATAAAAAGTCCACAACAAGTGAGTTCA
The DNA here is from genome assembly GCA_033807755.1 of Ellobium chinense. NCBI lineage: Eukaryota > Metazoa > Mollusca > Gastropoda > Ellobiida > Ellobiidae > Ellobium > Ellobium chinense. The sequence continues at coordinate 28,802 of JAWQUT010000047.1, read as the reverse complement.
GGTATTAAAGGGAGGCTAAATCCTTTTTACAAGCTCTCATTGCAGTTATTTGGGAGCGTAACATGTCATCACAAGTATAGAGAAATTTGTAAAGATAATTGCACACCAAAGTGCTAGACTGTGCACTTTTCATTCACTTACTAACAATTCAACTATGTCACGTTTTTTTCTTTTCTTTTGTCCTTTTCCTTGGTTCTGTATTAAGATAAATGAAATCCACTAATAAATAATCATGTGATCAGTTTTATTTGCTCTACACTTGACCCCAACCCTTTATCAGATTACATCAGATTTACCTCTTTCAGAACAGGAGAAATCATGAGTGCAGGCCCCCACAGGAACTGAGAGTCCAGATTATGAGTTTGGGGATCATCAGGAAACCTGAAATTAGTGAAAACATGATAATACTTTCTCCTCAATTTCACTAAAATTTGCTGCGTAAGTCAAACATTTATTGTTGATTGTCCCTTCTTGGTCAGCAGTAAACAGTTTCCAAACTAACAGAAAATGGATTTTCTCAAACCTGAATGACCTGTTCTATTTTTTACATTGGCATCAATGTGGGAGACATCTCTAACCATTCCTGCATTGTTGGCTTAATCAAATTATTGGTATGACATGAAAGCTTAATGTGAGTGCATTTGTTAGGTGAAAAATAATTACATCAAGTAAGTGGCATGAGGCCAAATTCCTCAAATTTGACATTAAAATTTGTCTTAATGAGCTTGCATGAAAAAAAGATGTTTTAACAATGGAACACAGCTGTTACTATAAGAGAGGCAGTGGGAAGATGTTTTTTGATAATCTGTTACACACAAATATGCCTGCGAATAGAGCTGTCATCTGGAGTGGCTAATTAGGCCTTTGACTTTAATAACTTAAAGTGATATCAAACAGGCTTACTCAAACAGCAAAGCTCTGGCTACTGTGTCTCCAAACACATGACTCCTATACAACAGTGTATATAAATAAGGGAGTAAGGAGTAGCGGGTGAGCAAGACTTTGCGAGTTGAAGCGGCTGATTCTGGGCCAAATTGTCCAGGGTCCTGAGCCTGGAAAATAAATGCACAACAGATAACCAACATCATCAATACTGTCTAGATGAAAAGACAGAGAACATCTGGTTTTATACAAGGTGCTAGAAGGTGAATTTAATCTAGTTTGGTGTATATATATTGTTTTCCATAGAATGGCGGGTGCTAAATGGTGTATTTTTCTCCCTTAATGGTGATAAGTCTAAGACAACTGTCATTTGCAATAGCACCACTTATTTAACACTTACTTTCAGCCATATATCTTAGAACATGATTGTATGTAGTCTCTTCTAGTTTTCTGTCTTGACACAGTATTATGAGGACCTAACAATAAACTTTGATGAAAGTTATAGTAAATTTGAGTCTAGATAGGAAAATCCATCAACCCCCTTACAGGATCATGCTCAAAGGTATCTAAGAAACAAAGATAAAATCAAGTGTTGAAAAAAAAAAAATGCACCAGTCAGCACAATGATGTGTAATATTGCATAGAAACTTCAGTGCATTTCTGGTGACAACTTGTGCACCATGCTAACTGCGTTACAATCTCTGCGAAAGAGCGATGCTTCACTCCCCTTAAGTTTGTCAGGTCCTGCTGTACTTTAAACCACAGGCTTTACACAGTCAAATGCTCCTATAGTCGTTCTCTTATTGTTATAACTAGTCTTGCCTGAAGCACACCGCAAAGTCTTCACTGTACATAAACAAAAAATAGAAATCCATCACAGTTAACAATAAGCCCTAATGTTTTTTCATATTTTCTCGGTACAACTTACTATACAGTCCTCGGAGTTATGATTCCTAGTAAAGACATAAAATGCGCCCAACTGTTGCCATCTGGTGCACAGCTCAACCGTCGTGTTCAAATGGAAGCCACAAATGTCTGAACCAGACACCGAAATCCCAAACATGTTGGCATGAAGCAGGGCTGGAAAACAAAAGGATTCCTTGTAACGATTTTATTCTTTACTGTTAGTGCTTATTTCCATTTCACATTGTTTTAACATAATGGAAGGGAAAGAAGATCATCTAGTGCTGAGAGAGTATTTTCCTACCCAGATAATATTTGAAATCAAGCATTGCAAGTTCAAGGAGAAAAAAAATTACCAAAGAACTGTCCAACTGCTATGCCCTATGAACTGAAACACTGATAAACTGATTTCAAAGTATTTTGGCTTCATTCAGCAAAATCTTCTTGGCAAGAAATCAGTTTGCACCTTGTGACTACAATCCCATGTTGTCAGATTACTCTTTTAAAATATTTCCTGTGCTACCTATGGATATTGGCATTTCACTGGTATCTGAGGGCTTTGTCTTAGGCAAATCTGTGTAACATATGATCTACACCACTGAGCACAACAGTTTCTGCTCATGTTTACTAGTTCTCAAAAGTGAATGTATCACCCAGACCATAAGAAAGGTCTATGCTCTGAAGGTCTCAGCCCATACCCTTTGAATTTTAGATGACTGATACTCCCCATTATGGATTTTTTTCTTAGACAACTATTTATGAGCATGTACTATCCTTACCAGAGATAGACTTGTACATGTCATAGAAACTGGCCTTGTTGTCACCTGTCCAATGACCGCCATGATGACCTTGACCTGAATAGGTTGACCTTGAAATAACAAATGACCGCCTGGAACGAATTTCTCTCAAGGCACTGGAAAAGGAAACAAACATAGATATCATATCTAACACATTTCACTGTGGAATTCTGCATTTAGATGTTCAATGGAGCCCCATGAAACCATAAAATAAACATGTTTGGGGACAAAACTCTGCCACAGCAATATATATAAAGAATGAACATTCATCTGAACCTCCCCGCTCCTCTCTCTATCTCTCCTTCTCCCTGTGTTTCTCTCCATTAAAGAGTTTCTCATCCTCTTTACTGGGCCCCTGAAAATGTGGGGCCCTGGGCCATGGCCCATCCAGGCTGTGCCAGAATATTCCACTGTGTACCAAGTGAAATATCAACTAAGAATGGTTCTGTATCTGGAGAGATATCATTTGGTGACACTGAGTTTCAAATTTTGATCCAAAAAGTGCTGTTTGCTGTGAACCATGATCCTTACCAAAATGCGGCCAAGGCCACAAAAGTGTTCACCAATTTCAGTTGAACTTAGCCTGGCTATCATGATCACTGTTCTACTAGCAACCAATTTCAGGGAAGACTGTTTATAAATCCTATATGTTCAACCTCTATGTAACAACCGTCTAGCGCTACCACAACCATCATTTCTCAAGTCCGAAAAAGTGCCATGTGGCAGCCCTAAGCCTTCGACCAAACTAAAATAATTTGAAAACTAAAGATGAAAGCTTTTTTGCCATCTTGACAAAAAAACCAAACTCATGATGTGTAGGCCTGTCTAAAATGACCACTTTTCTAAGGAATGAATGTATTTGTCATTTTTAAGTTTTCAATGTATTACCTTGTCTATAACATGTCATGGCAGAAATAAGTTAGATATTAACGTGAAGATAACTAGAATGTCTTTCCATCTGCATGCCTATCCCATTTTAAAGGAAAAAAAAATCATAACTTACTGATATGACCTGTGAGTCTCATAGTGACCATACAGATTGTGGGCATTGTAGTGGCTGGTTGTTCGATGTTTTGCAGAGGGGCATATGGTATGCTTGTACAGTTTACCTCCACTGACAGCTGAAAGTAAGAAAAAGAGCTGAAATATTTTAACATACGTGTGCAGAAGTTCTGAGAAGTTTGAGAAATGTCATTACATGTTTATGCTGATATATAATACATTCAAACATGCTTAATATGAAATTAACTGGGTCCACTTAATCTTTTTTCATATTAAGCATATTTCATATAATCCATGATAAGGAAACTTACGGGTCGCTCACCTCATGACAAAAAAATGGCTTCTGAATCTGTTGTCAAAACATTTCTCTGACTGAATGGAACCTATCCTCTGATTTCAGAGAAAGGTGACATTCCTGACAGTAACAACATCCCTAACAGTAACAAGAGACATAGCAGAGAATAATATTTAGAGATTTACCTGGCAAATAGGGAGGTTCATCTAAAGTAGAGTTTGGGTCACATCCTTTGACTGAGCCATCAATGAAGCTGGATATCTCATTCATATCCTGCAAGGAAATATTTTAATCATTTTCAGTAAAACATCAAACAAGTACATAAATTCCACATACAGTGATCTAATTTGTTTAGCAAGATCAATATTTCCTTAAGTTCGGACATAAATCAGCTTGCAACTTCACAAAACTGCCCTCTAATCTCTTTCTGAAATCAAAGAACACATGTTGCATTAAAGGGACATTCCATACTCACGGGCATAACTGGTCCTGATCCAACATTAGTTTTTATAGTTTATCAGGAATTGTTCACAGCATTTAGCTGGGAGGCTTGAATCATAGAAATCATGAAAACAGGTCAAAAGATGTGACAAATAGATCTGTGCAGAGAAATTTTATTCACAATTTCCACAAGGCACAAAAAATTGATATCAAAAAGCCCATTCAGCTTCAGAGCTTATTATCTCAGTTCCTAGTTTAGTGACAAAAAAAAACTTATTTTGAATGGCTGAAAGACATATGGTACTCTGTTCCTTCGATATACTGTTGACAATGAAACTACAGCCACTCTTACAACACAATCATAAAATGAAGACAACCAGTTAACTTACCACCCACATTCCATCAAAAGCTATCTTGTTATGAAAATCTTTGGCTATTTCCGTCCAGTATTTCTGGCTTCTAGGATCAAGAAAATCTGGCCACACAGTTGTCCCTGGCCAAACCTGAGGAAGATAAATGGAATGTATGTGTTTTCTCGTATGAATTCATGAATGCTGAATGTAGCTAGCCCATGATTTATTAATCACTGTGCATATTTCAATTTGGATTTTTATTTTCAGGAAATATGAAGAAGAAATTCCAGGCGAATTCTATGAGAAATTACAGGAGATGTCAATATTTTTTACTGGGATACAAGTGTGCACCTTAAAATTAATTTCTGCGACCAGGCCGGCCCTGTCAAGCACAAGAACTTGTAAATTTGTTCAATTACAACAATTTTGCAGGAAATTCATCTCTACATTCCAGGAGCTCCTGAAATTCCAGGACGACATATGAACCCAATGTAATGTTGAACAAGTGTGCACATTGGGTCATGGTCTATGGTCGTCTGCAGTCACAATATGTTGAATATAAAATTTATATGGTTTTAAATCCACCCTGCTGGGGTTGTCTGATACACTGTCTCTCCGAATGTCGCTTGATTGCACTCATGTTAAATAGATGATTGCAATATGGACCTTGGTAACATGCCCTGGGGCGTCTTACTGTATCAGATTTGGTAACTTTCCAGTGAGGTTTTTGCAGACAGCCCAAAGTTTCAAGAAAACTTGGCAATCCAAAAACAGTTTATACTGGGCCATTTGTACCGGGTGTAGAGATCAGGTTAAGAGTGCATGATATGATGTAACTGCTAAGAACATGTCTTACCTTGCCAACCAAAGGTTTCCCATCTGAGCCATTAATGAAGATGCCCATCTGAACACCTAGGTCATAGGGTTCATAGATGCCTGGGTGGGCACTGTTACTGATTCCACAGTCCTGAAATAAAGGATGATATCTGTCCTTGCAACCAGTCAAAGTGAGCATTGTGTTGTTTTCTGGCTAAATCAAGTTGTCCGCATGACAGTTAAGCTTACTTCGTGTCCTTTCAGTGAATGAAACAGCATTTTACCTAGCATTATTCTAGTTTGAGACATAGTTGTTTGAAGTGGAAGGAGGTCATCCCATTCAATGAAAAAGAATTCTAAGAAAATTGCAACTGAATAACAATTTTACACTACATTATTCATTTAATAATAGTCAGGATATCTCAAATTTGTTCTTAATTACTGACCTATTGCGCATAAAAGTTTCTTTCTAGACACAGATTTACAATGAAAAAAGAACTTAACGATGAAGTAACTTTGTGCCAAGACAGAAAATCCGGAAAAGCCTGTGTAAGAACATCCACAAAGGTTTTTGGAAGACATGGACGAAATCTAGTTTTAGACAAAAGTATATTCTCAAATAACAGTTGTTCTAAGACCATTACCTTTCATGGAACAAAATGCATCATTCAACACTTTGGTGCACAATTTTGCATAGAAACTCCAGTGCACTTCTGATGGTAAGATAAGCACCATGTTATGTGCATAACAACCTCTGAGCAAGGACCGTGTCTCCATCCTCTCACAAAGCATTTAGATACATAGCTGAACTCAAACGTACCACCATGATGATGTAGTGCATCCCTCTTGAGTGTATTTCCCTTACCAAACCAGCCTGGTCACCAAAATGTTTCACATCAGTAGTGAAGACCCGCGCGTCTTCAGCATAATCAATATCATTCCACTGAACATCCTGGTGAATCACGTAATACAGCAGATAATCTGATGATCTAATTTTCATACTACCTTGCATGTTTTTTCATGGGTGTATGAGTACAGAGGTCTTAGGCTACTTGAGGGACATTACAGGACTGTCAAAACAAATGTGAAATTTGCTCATGAAAAGAGCACTTATATGTAGCCCAGTTTCACACACAGCCATCCTATGGCCTGTGAATTATTGGAAAAAAAAGAAAAGAAAATGAACCTGAATGAAATGTTTTTGGATTGTTTATGCTGTAAAATTTAAAATTCACAATGCTTTGCTCAAAATTTGTCTCCCTTGAAAATTTTGGATCTGTGCCAGCTAAAAATAATAATCTACCTCTCTAGACAATGGTGGATTTTGATGCTTCTCTGTCTAAATTGATGCTCTATTTGAACTGAACTTAAGTCTTTGGTCCGTAAGATTTCATTTTAGCCATTGACGGCTGTATAAATTATTATGGAGCAACCCGGGGGGGGGAAGACGGGGACACACACACGGTGGTTAAGAAATAAACATTTAAGATAATTCACTCACTGGGTGGGAAGAAGACGACAGCAGTAGTTAAAGGCTTGAGGTGCTTTGTGTCTTAGAATTCTGTCGCTTAGCATGATAATTCCATGTCATTGGACAAACAAAACATAAAGAGAATGTTAAGTTTATCTAGGATACAGCCAGCCATTCTAAATCCAGAGGAGGCTGGGCAACTTTTAAATGACATGGAATTATCATAATGAAACTATAATTTTTAAGCACAGTCTAAGATATAAACTAAAAGTCTAAGATATAAACTAAAAGTCTAAGATATAAACTAAAAGATACATCACATCACAAAATATTCAGGTGTGCGTGAGGAAGATGATGTCCAGCACACCATTGGTTCCTGACTAGTGCTTTTAGAGGATATGTCTACATGTATTCAAACTTCAGGAGTTAAGGCAAGTTAAGGTCAGTCCAGTCTCACTGTGAGGTTTGTCAGAAACTGACGAGTCTTTAATGAGTTAAACCCAAATTTAAATGTCCTCCTACCTGAGGAATTCCATATTTCCGCAGTCTGTCCATTGTCTCCAGTGTGTTGTTAGCCGTCCTGTAGTTTTGCCAGCAAAGATGGAATCCCAGTGCCCAATATGGAGGCATAAACGTACGTCCCACCAGATCAGTATACTGTGCCACCACCTCTTGTAGAGTTGGCCCCGTAAACACATAAAAATCCAAGATGCCACCAATGGTTCGCCAGGTAATTGCTGGAGCTGGTTGAATGATGACATCTGAAGATGGAGTATGGAATTCTTGTTACATGCTTGGCTTTCTCCCTGTGTCAGCTTCTAGCAATGTTGCCTGCTAACTGCATTTTACTAAGAAAAATATTTCTGATTCAGAACAGACCCCTAATCTTTCGCTGAACTTGTAGAGGACAAACACTGTTCATTCCTTACACTCTAGACACTAAAGTGGGGTTGGAATTTTGGGGCAGGAAATTGTTGAAAAACTTTTGAAAGCTATTGTGCCACAAGGAAAATGGGAGATATTCATGAACATTGGCAGCAAAATCCTCGAATATTTTTTACATGATTTCACGCTGCCAGTTGGTGGTTGTCATATGCAGTGTTTTTCCTGATCTTTTACAGTGCAGGGGCAAAAGGCAGTGGTGGTGTGTGATTGGGGGCTAGTGGGGCTAAGCCCCATCATTTTTGTTTCCCACACTCGATTCTCAGAATATTTTTTAAAAAATAATAAAAAAAAAAAAAAAAAAACCACAACAATACAACAACAAGCAACAAAACACATAAAAAGAAACCCCGCTATAACCAACAACAAGACGGCTCAAGCTGTAAAACAAAACGAGTGGTCTTTCATCCAGGGTGAGGGCTATAGAATTGTCAGCCCCCAAATCCTCACTAAGACTTTAGGCTGACCTTTCACCTAAGGGGAGAGCAACTACTTTCAGCCTGTAAATATCTCCTTGATAAGGGCTAATCTTTTTCCTGCCCTCGCTAGATTAGGCTTGCAAGGTGGGCGATACCAATGTCTAAAGTGTAACTTAGTATGGTTCAATAAATAATTTCAATGAGCCCGGCTTGTTTTGAAATCTCTCAGCAGTTAGGGTCATGTACATTTACACCTCTTCTTGGGAGAGAAGCCTAAAGGCTCTTGTAAAAGCAAAAAGTTGAAAGACATCAGATATGCCTTTTTTGTATGTTTCATCCAGTGCATCCTTGTATCGAAATATCGCAGCACGGTATTCAGTATCAATGACATTGAGATCACGCATGCTGTCCCATTAAGAAAAACAATTTAATCTCTAGTACTAGCAGCAGGCCTACATTTTAGTTGTTAGTTAGCTAGTTATAATATAAATTGTGTTGTTTCAGTGGTTTTGTCTATGTCCCAGACATGTCAACAATGGTCAAAATGTGCCGGACATTCGGTGAGACAAGCAGCTGAGTTTTGTCTGACCGGACGATGTTTTGTCTGACCAAAAAATCAAAACAAATAAAAAGAAAATCAAACAAAAGCTTTTTGCTAATCTGTAAAAAAGAGTAAAGAAATGTCACATTTTGACAGTTTCAAACTAACGGTTCAAATTTAATGGTACTTTTTGATGACAGTGAGAAGGGCATCAGTTTCAGCTTCTGTTTAGTTCTGTGTCTGCACTGTCCAAGTTGTCATCTCACTCTTCCCCACTGTCTTCTTCCATGGCAGCATCTTCAACGGATGACTACATCATTTCTCTGGCTATACCAGCAGAGTGCAGCTGTTCTTCTCTTTGAGTCTGTCTTCTGTAGTTCAGCCTTCTCATGTTCCTGCTGAAGTCACCTATCAAAGAATCAAAATATTCTGTGCTTATAACACGGCACTGCCATCCATTGTGATAGAGAAAAAGGATGCAGCTCGCAGCATCTTGGCAGTTTCTCTCTCTCTGTGGTTGCAATAGTTTCCAAAAATGTGACTCCTGTCAGGCCTTTTGCAAGTGTTCAGTTCATTTAGCCACAGGAAATCAGTTAAAGGCCTGTTTTGCTTTATTAGGGCATGAATATTTCTAAACTTCAATTTCAGGTCTTTTTGTATTGTGCTCGTTCATACTGATAAGTGCCTTTCCTGCTGCTGACCCTATCTTCTCTTCCAGACTCTGCTTCTTTGCCTTTTTCACCTCCATAGCTTTCACATGAAACTTTGACCGCTCATGGTCTGTGACAGCACTTTTTAGAAAATTTGGGCACCCCCCCAATAAATGGATTCTTATTTGTCACACCTCTAGAACTAGGTCTAATCAGTTCCTGACATGCAGTGCAAGTCATACCCTTGTCACGGTCCCACTGCAGCCATCCCCTTCCCACTTGCCAGTGTTCATTAAAACTTCTCCCTTTTCTGGCTTCCACATAACTTTTCTTTCTCTCTTCCTCTGACTCCTCAGTCTTTCTTTTCTTTCCAGGAAGAGCCCCAGCATTGAACTTAATAGGCCACGACATGACGATCGCTTACTAGACTAGGCCTATCGTAAACTCGCGGGGAATTGACTGCTAAGAAACTATTTAATAGAGAAACTTCCCTTGTTCTCAACTGGGAATCTTTAGTAGTGTGCCAGCCAGGCGTTTTCAAAGTTAAATTTCGCAGGTTTGCGTCATTCTCATATTTTTTGCTTAAGAATCTATTTTTTTAATGGTAAACGAGAAATAAGAGATCGCTACCTATTCGAAAAGTTCTTTTGCATTTTTGTTGTTGTTTAAATTAATGTAAAAAAATCAGCTGAAATAATTTAACTTACCTGGCATAGCTGGCAATCTGAACCAGAAGGGAAATACGCTTCTTTCGTAAAAAAAGCTGAAGGTTCGGTGGCAGTGCCTGCCATTCGTGCTACAAGTTCGGTGTTCTCGGGTTAATGAGCGTCGCAGATATTTAGGATCTGTTAAGGTCGTGCATTCACACTCCTTTCGTTTTACAACCCATTTTCAAAACGCGTAGATCTAGCGGACGTAGATCTGGCGGACATTTGGTCCGACAGTGACCAACATTTTGTCAGACCGAGTCGATTTTTACCGGTCAGGACCGGCGTGCCGGCACTTGTTGACATTTCTGATGTCCTCTAGTTGTGGTCTAGTTGAATTTGAATTTATAAATGTTGTGATTGGCAATTATAACTCTTTCCAAGATCAAAGATTTATAAATTGCAAAAATATGTGGGCGGATGAGGAAGGAGCCCAAATCATGCGATGAAACTGCCACATTATGACAGGCTGCTCTATGCAGAAATTGCGAGGTAGATAAAGTTACTGTTTTTAGTCCCACCTAAAATTCGAACCATGCACCACCACTGGCAAAAGGTAGGATGGCTGCATTTGTATTTAACAGGTGATAGCAATATGGCGGTGTATGCAAAAGAGGAAAATGGAAAAGTTGTCAGGGAAACCCACTAGCATCAGCAGGTGGACACCACACGGAGGTGGTGTCAGAAAGCCAGTGATCAACACATGTAAATGGCAGCAGAAGTATGCTCCCCAGGGCCTTGAGAATACCTTTAAGTGATGTGGCCTACCAGGACTATAATGATATGATGTCATATGAGTGGACATTAACCTGGATACAAAACTTATAAAACCTCATTATTATTGTTTACTACATGACAAATCGAATGAAATCAAAAGCTTGATTCAGTGCAGTCGGACTCTGGTATTTGGTTTCATGGTTGACAAAAATTATTTAGAGACTGATCGATTTATTACTTATTAATCAGGTAGGATATACCAGTAAACTGACTTTGCAGCAGAGAAACAAATTATTTATAAATCACTCATGATCATTGTTAAAGGTCAGTTATACATTGGTTCAAGAGAGAAGAGGATATGATAAGTAGACAAAAGCTGTTTTACTAACCCATAGCATTGCTGTTGTGAAGGAATACTCCATGCCACCCTCCACTATCTTTGCAAATGTAGAACGGATGTGTCCCATACAGATTTGTATCTTCCTGAAAATGAAAGAACATAAGTGTGTCTTGATCACTTGGTTGAGCAATACTATGTCTTGCAGTTTTACCCTTTCTGGGGTCACAATTTTCTTCACCTTCCTCATCACCTGCAAATCCTTACATTGATTTTTATTTGATGGAGTGGAGCATGCTAAGTAAGCTGAGGGATGTGTATGTGTTTGTATATGTGTGTGAGTGCGTGAACATGGGCTCTTATTTATTTCATTAGCCCTGAAGAAATACACAACATCGAAAATTTGGCCTATAGTCAAAGATTCTTACTTGGAAATTTTTACCAGCTAGATTGTAATGTTTGGTGATGAATATATTAAAGTGTTTTAAAGTTAATTTACTGACTGGTAGACAGTTTTTGTTTATATATTCTTCAATCAATGCAGAGTTCACAATGGATTTGCCCATTCCGTGCCAGCAAATGCAAAGATACTCTAAAACCGCGAAGTGCACAACCATGTTTGCATAAGCACACTTTGGAAAACAAGAAACAAAAGTAAAGGCTAAGCAGGAGAACCCAAATCGAGACTAAGACAGTCAGTGGATCAGAGAAGAGACATATTATCATTTAAACTGATCAATAAACATGGCCCTATTTCACCACTTTGATCTCAGTAGTGATGGGTACATATTATCCTCACAATATCTATCACAGTTCATTGATATGATAAAAGTCTTGGCATTCAGAAAAAGGACCATTCTACATCGGCCAATGCATGGTTGTTCATAAACTGAGCTAACGAAGTGCACATACACATATTTTTTTCTGCGTGAGTGCAAAACTTGCAATGGTTGGGGAGTTGGCTAATTTGCAAGCAGGCTTCCCGTAGCTGCTGTGCCCTCCTCTCCAGTAGTCATTTAGACTAGCCTGCTCATTATCCTCATCTGGTGGGGTTAGCTCATCTGCTGATTCTAACCAGGATATTGGGCTTCCTATCTCCCTCCCTCACTCCCATTTTCTTCATTCCCTCGATTTACATTTCTTATCTGAACAAGCTATTTTCAGAGTTTACCACCCCCCACAACCCAGAAGGATTTGATCCATGATAAACAGTTACTAATCCATATGATCCTAATAAAGTAAATCATCTCTGGCACTACAGTCAGGAGTGATTTGGGACCAGATCAACATGTTCTGTCTAGGGATAGCCCTAATGCCCCCAAGTAAGTAAAAAAGGCTGAACATTGTAAATATTACAATAAAATCACGATCTCATGATTGGTTCCTCAATGTAATTCCAAGTTCTTCTACATGAACATCTATGACATGAGGGTTTACTTGAGGTACATGGTCCCTGTTCCACATGGTCAGTCGAGTCCAGTTGGTGCTGACCATGAGTCGTTGACGATGTTCCCCAAGTCCATACAACAGGGAGGAGGGCAGGATGCTGGACAATTGAAGAAACTGGTCGGAGAAGATGAAGCCTCCAACAGTCTCCATTCTGAATAAAAAAGACAAGCTTCTTTTAAATAACTTTTACAATGTAGGAAGAAATTTTTACCCTGTTCACCATGGAAAACCAAAATCTGTGTCTACACAGAATTCAGAGTGAAAATTAATCTTTACAGATCCTGTTCAGCTGTGTCTGCAGGAAAAAGTTGCTACAGTTTGGAGTCTCTAAAGACTTGAGCAAAAAGCTAACAGGGGTACTGTATGTGAATTAATGCCCAAAAGAAAGCACAAACTATGTAACAGTGTTTATGTAACAACCAACCCACTAAACAGAAATGGAACACTGGATGGGAAAATAGCACTAGAACAGAATTTCTAAAATGAAGAAGAGCAACTTGGAAACTAAATGACTTTAATTTTGGTAAAATATTGGAATGTAAGATTGGTGTGAGAAGAGAGAAAGAAACAAACCTACAAAGATTCGCCTGAGGTTCGAGCTACTTTAAAGCCAAATCCCTGACCACTAGAAGGGAGGATGACAGAGTAATCATGGGCTGCAGTCTTTGATGATGATGGTGTTTGCTCAGATCTCAGGTTCAAAGGGGGTTCCCACCTTCCATGATCTGCGTCTCGAATCTGTGGAGAAAAATTTTCACTTAAACAGGAGCTTCAGAAACAAATCATAGCGTAAGAAATGGCTGGATACTTCATCAAGCACTTCAAGTCACTATTACTTGCATGATCCCTGTGTGCATTCATTATGACAGAATGTGTAAACTGTGCCTTTGTTACTGAAGTCTTAAGAGTTGGGAACAAATTTACAGGATTAAGGTCTAAGAATCTTTGGCTAGCTATACAGAAGTAAATCCCATACCTTTAACACCAACGTTTAATAATTAAAAAGTTGAAAGCCCTAAAGTAAAGTTAACTTCTGTTGAATAAACTCAGTACAAGGATTTCATGATTGTGACTAGAGCAAATATTAAAGTTTTACAACAAAAGGAAATTAAAGGCCAAACTTTTCCATCATTAAGATTAAGATTTTGGTTGCCTCTACTGAACACATGTAGCCCACTCCTGAATCTCTCATGCAAAACAGAAATTCTGGTCTATGTACTCAGATTGTGGATTTCATAAAGGCACTGACCCTTAAGTTCCACTCAGTTAAGATGTTGATACCATGCACTTATTTGATGCACTTACTCTGATTCTTAAACTGGTCTTGGACTTAAAGACAAAATCTGCCACTAAATTTTGAACATCTCTAGGGTATGGTGATCCCTTATGGAGTGAGGAATTCATCTGCAAACCCCCAGACAATTTCCTTGTGCCTGTAACAAGGTAAGTTGTGGAGTCCACTGGGAAATAACATTGTGGAATGGTCAGTCCTGAGCGAATTGAAAGCAGAGGTTTGGTTGTAGGTCTCCTAAGAAAGATTGGAAACATGTATCAAAACAGAACATGAATACATATCACAGCACACAAATATTGTCAGCATTGATAATAATGTGTAATGTTACCTGCTCTTAAGTGAAAAGATGAGAATTCAGTGATAAACAATTAGCATACATGGACTGAGATGAAACTTTCTATAGCAATTTACGATTATCTAATTTCAACAGTTGGACAAGTAAGAACAAGTACAAGATTGTAACATGCACTTCAGAAATCTTGAGTAATATAAAACTGTTCCACCTTTTGCATTTCCTGGCCAGTAACTGATCTCATAAGATGAGATTTCTTCCATAGACTGTGGGACTAATTATAAATCATTTACTTTCAGTCCTAAGACATCTCCCAATTAATTATGTTTATTGTAGAAGTGTTTTCCTTTGTGTGTGGGTGTGTGAGGATTTAATTTTTATAAGAAATAGGAAATGGCTTTTTGTGATGATCTAATTTTTCTAAGTGCTGCATGATGGTTTTCTCATAGGTGTTTCAGTGCTGAAGTCAGAAGTCTACAATAATCAGTAGTGACATTCTTATCTTCTTTCTTTCTTTCTCTTCTTCATGTAAACTTTCATGTATGACAAGGCCAGGCCAACATCAAAGATGAGCTGATAAATCCAAACAAATCAAAAAGCCATCTACTTCTGTGCATTAAATATGCAACCACGTGAGTCAACTGAGCACTGTTGTTGGTTGGAATAAGTTCAACTCTCAAAAATTAGAATCCCATAAAAAAAAAATCACTGATAGACTACAGTAGTTTCACACTAAAGTCTTATATACTTGAGATCTCCTCACCATATGGGAACTGAAGGTAATATATATATCATATTATATAAAAAAAACAATAAGTTTTCTTTGTACGCAGCTATGTGAGTTTATTTCTCAACCGATTTTGCTCAAATTTGCTGTGTGAGTCACAAATTCTGTGCAGATGGTCCTTTTTTGGTCAGGATGGTTCGTCTTCTGCCCCCGAATTTATACAAATTTTCCCACATCCGAGGGACCGGCTTCATTTTTTAACTCTGACATCCATATGTGCATGACGTCACTTCTTTTTGTGTAGCCTATTGTGGTGTCTGTAGCCAACCTAATGTCTTGAGGCCAAATTCCTCGCCCATAAAAGTCATTTGGCATGTTATATATTATTTTCTCAGTTAAACAATATGTTTACATACAAGTACGTGTTTGAGCATAATAAATAATAAAAGAGAAGCAGTGTAAATGCTGCAGTAGCAGTCCGGTCATTTGCTTCACACAATAACTCCGCAAATTTGCGAGTGCTTTGAATAGTGTATATATATATATATTGTATATATATATATATATATATATATACACACACACACACAGAAATGCATTACCAACAACAGTTTCGTTTGTTGCATTCAGTGATGGTTGCCTTTCCCTGAGGGATGCAGTCAAATCTCCATTCATCTCCTTTAACATCACAGTGCTGATTCAAGCTCATTGTCACCACAGAGTCAGAATATGTGGGACTTGCAGGACTCATCATTATAACAATCAGGAAACTCAGCAGCCCCACAGCCATGTCACCTCTGTCAAGAGAAAGCAGACATCAGAATTAAATGCCAAAAGGTTATTACCTACTGGGCAGTCTGACACACAAATCTGATGTTTTGAAAAAAAAAGTCAGCCAGCAATAAATTCAACTCCAGATGAACAAATGCTACCTGGAAAAGTGAATCAAGAACAAGATGATGATAGGAAACCAATACGTAAACAGTGCATTTGACTTCTGAAATAGTACAATGCCAGCAAGGTACTTCATTACCCAACAATTTTTTTACTTTTTGTAGTGGAGGATGGAGGGGGCAGATTGACATTATTATGATAATTAGTTTAAAATTGGCTTTAATAACTCCAAAAAATGAAACCAAACATGAATACTGTCACCTAAAATTACTAAAAAAAATACAGTGAAACCCTGATAACACACCCAACCTTAGGACCAAACTCGAAAGGCTGTGTTATCAGGGTGAGTGTGTTATCAAGGGTCAACCATTTTTCTTGTACAGCCCCATGCTGATTTTCAAAAACATCAAAAAGGCTTAGGAATACATCTGAAATAAAATACAGTATTTATTTATTATACTTATTAAAAGGGTGAATGTATTAAGCATACTTTTTTAGAAGGTTCTACGGTATTTACATGAACATACATACTGGTCCCTCTAACTTCTAATATCTTTTTAAAAAGTCCAACATTGTCTTCTGTTTAACATTGACTTGGCAAGTCCACGCTGACGACATATCTCTGACCGAGCTACGCTTCTTTTAACTTCACTGATAAGTTTCAGTTTGAAATCAAGCGTGAAACAAGCATGTTTTTTCTGGCCTTAGAGTTTTTTACACTTGGTAAGCGAGTCGTGATGCGCGGTGAGATAAGACAGTGAGGGTAAAACGTACGATGCGTGGTGATATTGGTTTGAAGAACTGGTCAGTGGTGTGTTGTAGTGTAGTGTGTAGGCCTACGACGCTGTGCGTCACAGCTGAACGAGAGGTGGGCCCAAGTAAGGCCTAGGTTGACATAACATTATGAGATGACACTGAAGTGTGCGCGCTGGTGTAAGAAAAGGGGGTCAATGCCCAAAATCACAGTGATATAATATATTATATGTAGAATAACACAAAATGGTAATAGGGCCAAAAGAAGAAAAAACAATAGGTGCCAAAGACCTTAACTAAGCATCACATCAGAGGAGGGAATAGGTCTAACGCTGTCTCAGAAAATATAAAAAACCCATACTGACAACAAATAACCCATTCATACACAATACGCAGTGTTTGTCCATTTGATCTTTAGTCTAGACTAGTAACTTAGCCAAGTCTAGACTGGACTAAAACAAGCCTTCTCCTCAAATTCAAAAGACTGGTCACATCAAATGTTAGCCTATGTCTAGTCTAGATCTAGACTAGTCTAGTCTTTTGAATTCTCAAGATTGGTGCGGTCATGAGAGATTGCGAATAGATTCAGATCTTTAAACTTGGCCTTTCATCAGTTTCTTTCGTAGATAGCCTATCTGGACATGTTATCAAAAGACAAGATCTAACTCAAACACTTGCAAAGTTTTGGTAGGCGGCTGATAGACTAAATCATCTGTTCTGTCCGTGGTAGGCCTAGCGGTTTCGGTCGGCTGCTTGCTTGGGAGTTTATTTGGAGTGAGCTCCCCTCGATTCCACAACCGGGAACGACTTTATGGAGTATCCCTTATAAATTACCCCTTGCCCCAGACGACGGTGATGAAATTGTGGGTTGGGAGGCTGGGGAAGAGTGGAAAGAGTAGATAAAAATATCACTTATTGATTATTCCTGGTTTGCGGCAGGAAATAAAAGGCGACAGAGGAAATAAAAGGCTGTGTTTTTTTCAACTATAAATTGAATGGTAGTTTGATTTTCATTTTAGGCGCAGGAAGGAGGAGACACTCCTTCGTAGACATTAACTTGCCAATTATTTTCAGTTCCATTGTTGGTTATATAAGATACGCCATTGATGATTTCCAAGTTGAAAAATATTTTAAGATGTGACGGTGATACTGTACTTGTTCTGCAAAAGGTCTAGCCACGTTTCACCAAGCTGGAAGCAGTTCGCTGGACTCTGAGCTAAGTTCCCACTGCCAGCATAGAGAAGGAAGGGTCGAGGACGAGCATTCCAAAAAAGCCTTTGAAAAAACGTCCACTGAACTTAACATCAGGTCAAAACTTTGATATAGAACTACTAGAGTTCTAGCAGATTGCATTTCACACTTGCAATACACTAAACATACTAGATAGAATTTAGATCTAACTCTATGCCATATTCTTAAAAAGTAAGCAAAATGCTGACACACAAACAAAAAAAAAAACAACAACAGCAGAGAAATAAACTGAAAAGACATCCATATATTAGAACCAATTCCCTCTCGGAATTAGTGATGATGATAATGTTGATAATGATGATG
Organism: Ellobium chinense; assembly: GCA_033807755.1. NCBI lineage: Eukaryota > Metazoa > Mollusca > Gastropoda > Ellobiida > Ellobiidae > Ellobium > Ellobium chinense. The sequence continues at coordinate 10,566 of JAWQUT010000047.1, read as the reverse complement.
GTGATTTATAAAAAAAAAAAAAACAACGTTTCAAATAATAATAAAATGCTGACAAGAAATAGAGAGAAATAAACTAAAAAGACATCCATAATATTAGAACCAAGTCCCTCTCGAAATTAGAGATGATGATGATATTGATAATATCATATGATGATGATAATGCTGATGGTCATTTTACTGAGAGGAGGGGAAGAAAAAGAAAGCAATTTGTAGGGAGAAGAGAATGTAAAAAGCAACTTTACAGAAAAGAAGAGGTATAATGCAAAGGTCACTTTTAAGGAGTGCAATATCTGCAATATCAAATGGAAATGAGAATCCAGGCTTATGACATTTCATTAATTCCCATGGAAGAAAGAGTGCCAAGTTTGCCAATGATGCTGCACCTGTTGCCTGTCCCAGGTACCTATTTTCTTCCCTATTTTTTTCTGTTTCCATTTTTTTTTCTTTCTGATCTCCTTTTGCTTACAGTACTTAGAAGTCGCTTTCTGTGTAGATCTCGTTTTATTGAGCTTTATTATTCTTATATTTTACCTACTGAAGAAGGACTGTGTGTTTTAGATTGATATTCTTTTAATTTTCAGATTTTTAATCTTACGTTCTTTTTTGTATAAATATATTAAGTTTGGGCCTACATTCAATACATACTGTTCTCCGACTACTATGCCCCGTAAGTCGAGTCGATAAAATGCCCCGATCGTGTTCCAATGAATATTCACAATGATAATTCACGATTTCGTCTAGTATATCATCGTAGACATGACCTACTGCAGAATTTGTATTTTTTGCCCAGAAAAAAAATGTTGGCTTGGCACAGATAGTGGACACTTTCATGCAAAGATTGGCGATTAACCTGTACTCACATTCTGAGAAGATTAAAGCGGCAATGTTTGCACGTAGCAAATATATTTTCTTTTTTTCATAAATGCATCTTCCATCACTTCTCCAGGCTTGATAATCATCAGTATGTTATAGGAGCCTCCTTTATACATGACTGACAATCCAGAATAATGTCAAATTCATCTCTAATGAGTTAACGCTGGGGGAGTCATTTTGTAATGGCGATTGTCATTCTATAATATTACTGAATGACCGGGGGGG